>JAWWMW010001682.1:223470-234284 GCA_035048345.1 Echeveria elegans | reverse complement strand
GGACTTGCCGCGGGGCAGGGCAGGTCAAAATTTGTCTGAATTGGACCTGCCCCATTTGGCTTGCGGGGCAGGTCGGGACGGGGCGGGGCAAGGCGAGACGGCGCAGGTCGCAGGTCCACAGGTCAAATTGTCATCCCTAAGGAAGATGGATGATAAATGCAGACCCTTTCACGAGCTTTAGAAATCCAATTAGATGCCAATAACATAGAGGAGGATTAATCAAATGTTTAGTTGTGTAATTAAATAGTAAGACAATAATTTAGTTATGGCACTAATTTAATAATTAAGAGAACATGTTAGAAATAAAGGTTTTAAGATTTAGACAAGGAAATATAAAAATGGACTGGAGTCTATTGGGCCAGGGTGTGGGCCCATAGAGTTGTAGGCCGTGTTATTGGGTGCCACCACTCCGGGATTTGATGCCTGTTCCAGTTTTGCACTCAGCCTGACTTTTCCGTACATTGCGAGACGAGTACACATGTCATTTGCAGATTTCATTAGGTATACTTCCTCAAATGTTTTCTTCTTTTCGTTGCGACCCATTTATTAGTCCCTCCGTCTCAAATTATTAATATACTTTCTATTAAATTTTTTTTTATATGTATAACAATAACCTTTAAGAATATTAGTGTGACTATATTTATTTCAAGTATTGAAAATATAAAATTTATAATTAATGCATGAGTAATATTGTCCATTTATTATAATTTATTTCTTAATTAAGTAAGTGGATCTATAAAATAGGACATTCAAAAAAAGAATAATGGACTTATAAATTGGGACGAAGGGAGTAAAAAATAACGAGTCTATAAAGTGAATATAAAATAAAATAAGGTAAAGTAAGAAAAATAGAGTATTGTAAATGATAAAATAAAAAGGAAATATGAAAAACTTAAGGTAATATTGAAAAAGAAAATATGAAGAACAAATCATTACCGAGGGAGTAATATAGAGATGTTACGATTAAAGAGGTTTACTCAGGTGCAAATCATGCTACTTCATCTATTCTTATAAAAGAATAGGCTGGTGAATGTAAAATCAAACAGGAAATTACGCTTCTGTCCTTCATTAAATAAAAGAAAAAGATTCAACTATCATCTCTTCACAATTTCACTTCTCTCTTTACCATTAATTACATTCTAACCCATTAAATAAAATTTAAAAACTTAAATTTGAAAATATTAAAAATAAGCAGTTAAAAATCAAATATAAAAATTAAATTAAATTGAAAATTTTAAAAATTAACATTAAAAATAAAAAAATTAAGCAAAAAATATTTATTATTTTTAGATAAATCAAATGAAGACACGAGAAAAATTTCCGTCGGGACGACAGGAGCGCAGCTATTTTTGTGATAATAAAAGAAATTACTCGATACATCATACAACTCAAAGAAAGAATGAAAGTAACTCAAATCGATGAAAGCTATCTAAAATACCCGATGTTGTTGCTAATTGATTCAAATTTAATACCATAATTCTTTTCTCCAACGCAATTTAAAGTATATTTTTACTACTATTAGAATAGAAAATGTGTATCCGGAATCATCTGCACTTTCCACTTCCAGTCCTCGTAAATAGTTACATAAACTTACCTTTTAAATTAGGGAATGATCGCATAAACATGATTTTGAGTACTAACTAAAAATAAGAAGTATGAAGAATCTTAGACAAAAATATTTAACTGTTAATAGAAAATTCGTGTTTTATATTTATTTATATAATTATTTTTAATCTTTTAATCTGACCCATTGAATCTTTTTTAATCGACGGACCAAATCGCTAATCATTTTGTGGTGTCAATTTTCACGTCGCATGTCGTTCTTTTGCTGAGTGGGGGAACGCCCGCCAGTTTGGCTCTGGTGCTTATTAGTGCGCCTATTACTCACCTTTTAAAGGCCGGAGGGGGTTAGGTCGGTTGCTGTGGGGGAGGTTTGGCGTCGTCTGATGTCGAAGGTGGTCTTAACAGCGGTTAGCGCTTCAACTAGGGCTTTTTTTGCTGCCTTTCCAGCTTGGCGTAGGGGTTAAAGGAGGAGCAGAAGTCATTACACATTCTTTGAACCACTTGGTTGCAAGAGAATCTGATGATGAGGAGTTCGGGGTTTTGAAAGTGGATCTAACTAACGCCTTTAATTTAGTCAGCATATCAGCTTTTTTGGAAGGTGTGTGTCAACATTTTCCATCCATGAGCTCATGGGTGGAGTATTGTTATGGGTGTCATGCATTGCTTTTAATTGGAGAGTCGGTTATTAATAGTTGTTGTGGGGTACAATAAGGAGATCTGTTGGGTTCTTTATTTTTTGTCATCTCTTTCCAGCCTCTAATTCGTCAGGTTGCGGAGTGTTATCCTCGTTTATCGCTCAATACTTGGTACTTGAACGACGGCGTGCTGATGGGGCGTCAGGATGATCTGTTGGCAGCTTTGGAGGTCATTCGACAGACAGGTCCTCAACTAGGGTTAGTGGTGAACCTTAGCAAATCTTTATGGTGGTGGCCTTGTGGTTGTGCGGATCGACCCCATGGTTAGCCTGAAGAGGTTGCGATTTCGGGCTCTTCTCTCTTGTCGGTGTTAGGTAACCCTATCTCAGTTGATGGGAGGGGTGCTGATGAGATACTTGGGCAGCGGGTAAGGGGTATTCAGGACATTCTTTCTGAGATGTCTAAATTGGACACCCACATTTAGAGTTATTACTATTACGAGCTTGTGTTGGTATGCCGAAGATGATGTACAATTTGAGGAGTGCGCCACCTAGTTTGATTGAAGGATCGATTCGGTCGTTTGACGATGCAGTTCATCAAAGTTTAGTGCACATTTACAATACATGATTTATGAGGGAGCAGAGGAGTTTGGTTGGGTTGCCTCTTAAGTTAGGTGGGCTAGGAGTTCCGATGGGAAGTGAGGTAGCTCTCTCGGCAGCAGTGGCTTTCTTGGTGCAAACAGGGGGTTTGTGGGAGATGATCACGAAAGATTCATTTGCCTCATCAAGGCGTGGGGTCTTGTTGGAACAGTGGAACTCGAGATTTCATCCGGTTTCGCCTATTGGGATTGAGGAGCTTAGGGGGGAGGCTAAGCCACAACAGTGGCTTTCTTTTTGGCTGCAAAAGTTATCAGGGAAGAGATTAAGACCAGGGAGGAGCGCGAACATGTATATTAGTGAATGTTGTTTCTGCTTCCGGGAGTGGTATTTGGACCACAGCGATTCCAACGCCTTTTTATGGGCTTCGTATGAACCTGGCGGTGTATCGCTTGGCTCTCAAATACCGTACCAGATAGAATGTGTTTTCAGTTTCACGAGCGTGTACGGCGTGCAGGGGTTTGCAAACTTCAGATACTGCTGGAGATCACGATTCTCTTTTTTCAGGTTGGGGGAGAAGATTTAGGAGGCACAACGTAGTGAGAGATGTATTGTTCGCTTTTCTCAAGGAGGCCAACATGGGGCCTAGGTTAGAAGTGGCTGGCCTTCTGGACAGCGGGAAGAAATCCGTGGATATTTTGGTGCCTGCTTGGGACAACGATAGAGATTTGTGTGTGGATGTCTCCATTGTGGCTCCTTTCGTGGGAGGAGTGACAATGTTAGAGTCCGGAGAGGCAACAAAGAGAGCCGAAGACATGAAGATTGCTAAGTACGAGGCTAACGGTTCGGCTAATGAGTTTATTTTTGAGCATTTTATTATGGAGTCGTTGGGAGGTTTGAAAGAGCGGATCAGCTTATGAGGACAATAGCGGCGAGGTGGGGTGAGGCCAAAGATATGGAACTCCCGACAGCTCTCTCTATACTACGGTAGAAATTATCATTTGTCTCGCAGAAGGCTTTGGTAGATGATTTTCTTGCTATAAAATGACTAGATGTTCATTTTATTTTCATTTGTAAGTGTTTTGAATTATAATTGTAAATCATCTTTTGGATAGGTGCAAATTGCATATCATCGCCCTGTTTCAACATCTGATAAAAGAAAGACACATACCCACTTGCTGGGCTTCGTAAACGGCCCAAAACCCAACGACTGGTGTAGCGAACGAGTCTTCGTCGCCGACGTTCGTGTCAGTTTTTTTATACTAATTGCATAATTACTACTAATGACGTGTATATTACAATTTCAGAAATGATTCATTCTTATAATTCAAAAAGACACTTACAAATAAATTGCGAAAAATATGTAATATTTTTTAATAAATACAATATTTAGTACAAATGAATATCATTGACTAGTACACTAATTAAGCATCAGATGAATATGACTTCTTTATCCATCAATCTTCATTGAATATCATCGACAACATAAGCACAAATAATCCCTTAAGATCAGAGCGATCAATGCACTTCTACGCAATTATGAGAAACATAACAATTTTACACGCAACAAATTCACACAAGACGGGACTAATAACAACCTTCACAATTGTGAAAGAATAACAATCTTTCAAATTTGGGAAGAATCACATAGCTTCGCCGTCAGTTAGCCTCTATACATCAAGTTCATTAAATAAGGGTTCGAAATGTTGTTCCGTGATGTCAGTCGCTATGTGAGACTGATGATTTATTATTCATTCATACTGAATCCCTGCCAATATTATTGAGTTGTTAGTATAAGGTGGAGATTGTATAGACATGTATCAATGCTTTGCAGTTGAGTTAAAGGATAGACAGTATATTGGAGAGACAGATTCTACAAAGGAAGACCGTGTGGGTCAGTAATGAATATATTATCCTATTATCAGTATCTTATTGCACCTAACATTACCTACTTTTTACCAACGAGCAAAACCATCTGCTAGAACTAGTTTTACTGGTGGTGATTGTAGGAGGAAGATGCGGCTGGTAAGTGCAGGAAAATATATTTCAATTCTGTGGGGACGCACAGGAATAGCTCTGACACTGCTTATCTTCTCCTTCTTCCCCTCAAGTGCACCGCATTTGTGAAGTACTTTTTCTGGTTGTCTTCTTCCTGGTTTTGATATAAAAAAAAACAAAAAACCGAAGAAGTGGACATGGAGTTACCCAAGTGTGATAGTCTTGGCTGTAGCGACGTCTTTTGCTGTCCGGGTCTCATCTCTCATTCTCACTACATTTGCTTTTCACTTCAATACTATTGCATTTGTCTCATTCTCTGAAAAAATGGTCAAGCTGAAATACATTGACCTGATTTGACAACATATAAAGAAAGAGAGGAGTGTGATCTGATCTGGTGTTATGTTTTGGATTGCAGGAAAGCAGAGCTGGCCGGAGCTGGTAGGGATGAGAGCTCAAGAAGCAAAGACAATTATAGAATGCGAGAACCCAAATGTGAAAGTTGTTATAGCTACAAGAGAGATGTACAGAATCCCTGATCTGTGCTGCAACATTGTATGGATCTATGTTGACGATGCTGAGAATGGTGTGGTCACCAGCGCTCCTGTTGTCGGATGATCCCTGCTCCACAAGCACAGGCTAGGCCAGCAGTCACTGCTTCTGCTCCATTCTGGAAACTAATCATTTATCATCTCAAAATTTGCATTACTATATTTGAGTGTTTTTGTGAGGCTGTGTATGCTTTAGCTTAGGTAGTAGAGTAATTGTTGGCTCATCTTTCCGCTTTTATCGTGCGTCACATTTGGGTAATTTATTTAACACTCCTACTACCTTCCATCCATCCTGTTTTGTTCTTCTTAAAATAAGATAAAAGTAAGTGAATGAAAAATAAAGTATGAAAGAGAGTATTATGTGAGAAATAAAGTAATAAAGAGAACATTCGAAATGGAAATATGAAGAATAAAGGAGGACAATAAAAATGAAAACAGAAAGAACAAAAGAGGACAGAAGGAGTAACTTATAAGAGTGCCCCTTGTATTGAATTCTGTGGGAGACTCGAAGATTCTGCATTCAATTTATTGAATTTGGCATATTAGAATTTTGATTCATGGAAAAGTTTGAGTAGGGAAAGAAAATTTGAACGAAAACAAAATACCCTGTTTTTTGGAAAATGTGGAGGGAAAGTAAACTGCAAAACACAATACAAAACTCTATGTGAGGGAATTTTCCCTGGCAATGTAAAGTTGAAGTATTATATTTCTAAATAGGTGGATAATAAAGCAAATGCTGCGTTATTCTGCTGTCACTTCAAAATCCGCACCAATTGGTAAATGATCGCTTGGGTGATGCAGATTCGGTAACCAGCCAGCAACATCTTCCGAGTCCAGTTCAGGGAGTTCAAGGAAACTTACTGGCTTAACACGTCCCAAGGGAGAAAAGAATATGTAGTCAAGAGTGTTGGTAAAGTCAGGTGTGCAGTTTGTGAATGCTGGTTCTCTTCCTCTCATATGTGCATAGGCACTGTGTAAGGGGATTGGAAGGTCGTCAGGACATTCAGGATTTGATGCAGATGATAAGTCTCCTGAAGTAAGATACTGATACACCTAAATTATCAAAGACCATATGAAACCACTAGTTAAAAATCACGAAAAGCAAATGACTGTAACGCTGTAATTTGTGAGGCGATAAGAGGTATGGTGGTACATCCCAGACTCTACGAGTACGCGTCAGAAACATATATCCAGTATACAACTAAAGAAGGACAGAAGAGAGACTGTGCATGGTCGACACAATACCTTGTCGCCAGGAGTTGAATTGAAATCACCCGTCAAGATAACTGAAGGCTCACATTCGAACTTCTCTGACACCAAACTTCTAAACTTATCTAAGCGGGACAACAAATACCTCACTTGTGCAAGCTTGACATCGACCCACGCTGGATCCCTATATATGGGAAATTTCAACAAGTTAACCAATATATCCCTTTATATCTATAAAGATCCTACTGGCATCAGATCGTAAAAGAAGATAACTGAAGGTCTACCAGTATATGTGAGTGTTGGCCACCACCACCAGGTGCTGCGAGGGGTCCTTGAGCCTAAAAGCAGCCATTATCCCAACACAGTCTCGCTTCAACCGTACACGAGGATCACTGAGGTCTCCTCGATCAGCTCGATCATTTTTTAGAGTAGGTTTTGAGTCGATTGCTAAAATGTAGATGAACATGAATTTAGCAGTCAAGAAGATTTAGCATAGAAAGATCGTAATAGTGAACCATCACATGAAGAGGTTGACCCGTTACCTTCTGATTTGCTGTTTGTATCACCATTGTCCTTTGTAGCAGCATCGTGGATAGAATTCACAAGATCATTGTATTCGATTGTCTCCTCAGATACCAGCTCTGCACTAACAAAATATCAATTTTATCAATTACAAACCAAATGCAGTTTTAAGCATGAATCCACCTGCCTTCTCTTCAAATCAAACTAATCGGATATATCACGAGTAGATATTATAATTATCAGACTTCTGCACACTCCACGGTTCACAATATCAAAATATGTCGGAAACTTGCAATTCCCACAGTTCTATTAATCTAAAGTCAATGTCTGCACATGAACACGGATTTATTTGTCTACTTTTGAATCACCAAAGCAAATTCAATCTACGCTGTGGATTTTCACAGCCCAGCTCAATCAATTCATGTCAATACTAAATGCATAAAAACAAAGAAGCTTACATGTTTGTTTTGTAAAAGATGCCACACCCGTCACGCTTTTCTCCACTTCGCTGGATATAAATACTGGAGTACCCAAGGTTCTCCATGTTGGTTTTATAAAACAAGTCATACTCATCCAACTCCTGAAAATAGTAGCAATTACACTTACGTAATGTCATGACATTGCGTAAATCATCCTAAACCAGGAATAAAATAAAATAATAGATGGCGAAAAATGGTTGAATGTCAATTAGAAGAAACCTGCAAGCATAGGATGTCAGCTTCAAGGTTTTTGATGACGTTCATGAGTGCCTGAGAACGCGATTTCCATCTACACCAGAAATCCGGAGATAAACGTTATATGAAAATGATGCAAGCAACTATTAATGTAGAACAATGCTATGAACTGAATGTGAGTGCGTACAAGACCAAAAATTAAAACTACAAGATACACAACGAGTTTCTATGCATGTCAGATCAAAAAATGGCATCATCAAAACCTAACCTATAGTACAAATGTGAAGAAGCCGAATCCTTTTGACAGGCTTTCTAATGATTTGAGTATTAGAATTGTAATATTTTTTATGAAAGCTGCAGAAAATAGTAGAAAATCTTAACACGTTATGCCGGAAATATAATTCCTACAAATTTGATAACTCTTAAAAAGGAATAATGATGAAAAAACCAACTCTGTGAAACTTATCTAAGAAAGGATATTGCAATCTCAGATTATCACATATGAATATCACAAACATAATCGCTCAAACCAACTCTATGATGTTTCATACCAAATGAGGATGAAGAAAATTGCTTATCTAATTTAACAATTGTAATGGCAAGAACTAATGTCAGAACTAACTACCAATCTTCTCAAAACTCCCGGTATCTTTGCATTTAAGTGATTGCATGCTTCTATTCTGAAGCAACCAATAGAACTTGAACAATGAGATGCGCAGTGATGCAAGATACAAGCATTCAAAGACTTGCCTGAGACATGATCGAGGAGAATACGGAAAAAAGGCGCTTTTCACATACACCTACAAGAATATAGAACATCATTTCAGACACACATATTAATTATTTAGTTTTACGGCAGCAGTTAATTTTAATGATATTAAACCATCATTGACTGCCTTTTTAGTATTAGTACTATACATATGTAAGAATGAATGAAATGTCTACTACATCTATCAAGAACTTGTAGCTATTATATAATGAAGTCATTCCCTGCAAAAAAAAAGAAAAAAAGGTCGGCAGAAATTCAAACCTGAGCCAGTATATTGTACGAAGCAACTCGAAACTTAGAAGCTGCAAAATTAAATTGCAAACTGGCGTAAGCAAAATGTTTCCCTTTCATTTCGTAGATACACGACTCTATTTAACCACAACATATAATCTCAAATGTTTTTATATAAATACAAATATCAGTTTAGCACATAAGGTTTGCCTCGAGTACTTAACACCACAACCCTCACGTATCTCCAAATACCCGTTTCCCAAAAATGTTCACACCGAGAAACAAAACCTCAATATTTCCAATTGCAAAAACCTCAAAACACTACCCCTAAAACCGAAGCACAGAGTCATAACTCTTTAACTCTCACTGAAAGTATGCATGACTATTAACTACGTAACAACTTAGCGAGCATTTAAGCAGTAAGATGAATTTAAATGTACCAGGAGGTTCGGTGATTGAAGTAGTGAGTTGAGTTTGTTGAACAGGTATGAATTTGGGACACTTGGTTGCCGCTTTGGAGTCGGAGTTTGTGGACATCTTTCTCATATAAATTTTACTACTCCTGAAAGTATTCAAAGCCGGAGTTTTGTGCCTATGAAATGATGTAAATTTGTAATGTTGACTTTTGAGAAAAAATATATAAAGATGACAACTTTGATTGATGGAAGTAAACTGCGTAAAGTATTTAAACAGATGGAGATACGATACCTGCTAGGGCACGAAATTGGGCAGAGAGAGGAAAGAGGGAAACGGAACAAGGCGCTCTTCAGCTGGTATTGTTGCAACATCTTCAACTCGCTGCTTCATGCTTGTAATATGACGCTGACAAAGAAAGCTGTACATTTTCGTTTGGGCTTTTCAAATTAGGGCACAGTCTAATCAACAAATTTGGGCCCGATTTTTTAACATTTTCTGTTTTTTTCTTCATCTCCTCATCTTGATTTGACTTTAATTTAAAATCAGTTCAGATAAATCGATAAATATTTATTATTTTTAAAAGTGTAATAAGATGTGAAACTATGAGTACAACCTTAAAACTCATTCATTATTGTTAAAACTATTTTTTAAAATTAAAAATAATATGCAAATGTAATTTATTAATTATTTTTAAATTTTCTATTAAGTTCAGTTGCAATTTCAGTTCAGCTCAAAAGACTGTCAAAATAATTATGCAAGAGGTGGATACAACAATATCGGCAAAAGAGGAGGAGGAGGTAATAAGCCATTTCCAGTTCCAGATGACAGGAATTAAGAAAGTTATTTGCTCACATTGTGGTATGTCTGGACACCTGAAGGAGAAGTGTTTTGAGCTTGTTGAATTTCCCCTGGTTACAAAGGCGGAGGCAAGAATCAACAATGGTCCGGAGGTTCAAGCAAGTACACTGCAATAATGTTTCCACTAAGCTTTCAAGTGATATTCCCAGTGAGGCTCTTTTTGAGAGTTGTTCAGCTGTCCCATTCATAGATGAACAAGTGAATCACTTATTGGCAATTATAAAGGCAGAGAAGCAGAAGTGTCCTCAGTCACAAGTGAACCAAGTACATATATCAGGTACAATTTATGCATAATTCCACGTTGATAAATGATGAACATTGGATGATCGATAGTGGTGCCGCTAGTCATTTTACTTATGGTGATAAAAAAATGTTATAAAAAATGTCGGAATCGAAAGATAGTTACTATGTTAGACTGCCAAACGTGGAGACCTTGAAGATTAAGTATAAGGGAGATTATCAGTTGTGTGATGGATTAATTCTACATGATGTATTTATCTGCCGAGTTCAAAGTAAATCTTGTCTCATTGACTAAGATGGTCGAAGACAGCAAGGTGTCTGTGCATTTTTATGAATCACAATGTCTTATATATACAGGAACAGTTCGCCATGACTCTCCTCATGACTGATAAAATTGTGGATGGATTATATCAGACAAGAGGTTACTCATTGTTTTCTCATTCAGTTACTACAAGTAGTAATGATTTAGAAGTGTGGCTGACGTGTGGTAAATGGTAGTATATCGCAAGTCAAAAGAAATTTATAAAAACTAGGGGTGACCTAGTGTCGAACCC
>JAWWMW010001682.1:201999-220465 GCA_035048345.1 Echeveria elegans | reverse complement strand
AAATTATGAGTAGAATGTAAAAAGTAGGAAAGAGAATAAGTGGAAAGTGAATAGATTGGAGAGAGAGTGTAATTGTGGGAGAAAAAAAATTCCATTTAAGGAAACTGAAAGAAAATTTTGGGACACCAAATAAGGAAATGAGAAGAAAAATATGGGACGGAGGGAGTAATAAAAGATGAGAAATATGAAAAAATAATAATATAATTCACAGTGCCAAAAGTAAAAAAAAGAGAGCAAGCAGTCGCTGAAGCACGACTGGGCTCTCACAGATCTGCCACCATGAATTAATCCTCCAAACCTCAACATCCTCACCCTCAATCCCCATTCCGAACACCCTTTTCACCAATCTCAACATGGCCGGTCGCAAAACCCCCAATTCCTCCAAATCCTCCACTCAAACATCCGACCAAAACACCACCCCACTTCCGACCGAAACCTCAACCAAATCGAAACCCTCAGCATCCGATCCTCCAATTTCTCCATTGAAATTAACAGAGATACTCAAAGTCTTCATCCCATTCTTGGCTGTGTACCTTTATCTGATCACATACCATTACAAAATTGAGAGTCAGCTGAAGCGATCTATTCTGATTAATGTTGGGATAAGTGCTGCTGGGTTTCTGGTGACGCTTAGGATGATTCCAGTGGCTTCTAGATACCTTCTTAAGGCTAATTTGTTTGGATATGATATTAATAAGAGAGGGACTCCTCAGGGTTCTGTTAAAGTGTTAGTTTTTATTACTTTGTTTTTCCGATTAGTTAGTCAAATTGATACAATGTGTATGTTGTTGCTTGCGGATATGTGAATAGATGTATGTGTGTGTCTGAAGTTGTCTTTGTTTCAACATTGCAGGACAGAATCTTTGGGTATTGTTGTTGGACTTGTGTACTATGTTGTGGCGGTTTTGTTTCAGTACTTCAACTTTACGGAAGATTCCATAGTAAGAGAATAATTACAGCATTCACCAATGTTCTCTCTTTTTCAGTTGTGCTCCAGATTATGCACAATATGAACCTTGTTTTTCGTTGATATCGCGGAACTGTTTTTTGGCTCGTATTCGATGCAGTGTTGACATCCGGTTGCTTACTTCTGTTATTGGAAGCAAGTTTTTGATACATTATCATCATTTGTCTTTCTTATTTATTTATTTATTTATTTATTTATTCTTTCTATAATTCATATGAATATTTAACCAAAAGTTGGTGATTTATTAGCCCATTTCCCCTTAACATTTATCCTTATGACTATTTGCTCTCTATGCAGTGGCTTGTGGAGTACAATGCTGCATTAGCGACTATTTGCTTCATGATCTTGCTCGGATTTGTTGATGATGTACTTGATGTTCCTTGGAGAGTGTATGCACACTTTCATCTATTGAATAAAATGTTTGTGTTTTGGGTTGCACAGATACGCACCTAAAGTTTTATTTACATTTTAATTGCAGGAAGTTGGTGTTGCCCTCAGTTGCTGCCCTTCCTCTGCTTATGGCTTATGCTGGGCATACAACTATAATAATACCGAAGCCACTGGCTCCTTTAGTTGGGTTGGAAATTTTGGATCTAGGTGCCTTTTATGTTTATTAAGGGTCCATTAATGTTCTGACTGACTTTTCCCTCTATCTCTAATGCTCTATGCACTCTCCAGTGAACTCCCATAATAAATGGATTGATAAACAAAAAGGGTTATATCACTCGTAGTCGTAGTGTCAAAATTACTTTTGGTCTATTAACTTTATCTAGCGGACATAACTTCGTCCATTTTTTTTATTGCATTTCCCTTTAAGACCTGATGCCGACAGTGCGGTCTATCTTGAATTAGTGTTCTTTGGATGCTGACTAAACGGAGTCGTGTACTCGTGTATTGTGTAGGATGGATTTACAAACTTTACATGGGACTTTTGGCAGTTTTCTGCACAAACTCCATCAACATCCATGCTGGTCTTAATGGTCTTGAAGTTGGGCAATCAGTTGTTATAGCATGCGCAGTAAGAATAATTTGTAATGCGAAGTTATTAACAATTGCCATGCCATAGTTCATTATGTTTATGTTGTTAATCCTTTTTTATCTAACCATACACATGCGTACCACTTGACAGATTCTGATTCATAATATCATGCAAATAGGGGCATCAGGCAATCCTGAGTATCAACAGGCCCATGCCTTTTCTATTTATATCATTCAACCCTTTTTAGCCACTTCATTGGCTCTACTCTCTTACAACTGGTAAGTGTTTTATTGAAAGGGTATTATATTTCTTTATGACGTATGTTGGGCCACATGTTTATGCTAAAATTTATGGTTTAGGTATCCTTCATCAGTATTTGTTGGTGATACCTACACATATTTTGCTGGGATGACTATGGCTGTGGCCGGCATTTTAGGACACTTCAGGTTGGTATTCGCCGTTGATGATTTTACATTAAAATGAGTATTTCAACCATGCATGTTGAAGATCCTAAAGTGTCGTGTGTCCACAGTGAAACGCTCCTGATTTTCTTCCTACCTCAAGTGTTAAATTTCCTGCTGTCCCTTTTCCAGGTTTGACCAAATACTTAGCTGATTTTCGTTCTCCTTTCCAATGTTTCAGACTTTCAGTTACTTTTATGTTTTTCCTTTTTTCAGCTTTTAGGATTTGTCCCTTGTCCCAGGCATCGGCTGCCCAAGTAATTTTCACTCTAACCATTTTTCCAGGTTTCATTTTTGAATGTGTTTTTTCTAGTGTATCGTAGTTGATGTGAACATTTTCTGTTGGATTTCCCAGGTTTGATCCTCAAATTGGATTACTTACCGGAACAAATGATGGAACGCTAGTTAACTTGTTCTTAAGACAGTTTGGGAGGATGTCTGAAAAGTCACTGTGCATCAAACTACTAATATTTCAGGTAATGGTTTGTTTCTCATGTTTCTTTCGAACAAGAAGCATAACAAAGTTTGTCATGGTGACTGGAACTGGAAGCATAAAATTACATACCCACCTATGACCTAACAAGTAACCACAGAGAATATATGAGTTGCGTTTGCAGAGATTGTCGAACTTTCTTTAGATGAACTGCACTTTTTACTCTCACTATTGCCTAGTAGGTAGCACACTGCCAATTGGAGCCGCGTATAGGCTTTTAGTTTATTTGCCTGTTGGGTTGTCAAATGACAATCACGTGATGAATTTCTTACTTTTCTGTAGGCCATTGCGTGTGGATTCTGTTTCTTCCTCAGGTGGATCCTCACTGGCTGGTACAAATGACTTGAGGGAAGCACTGCCAGTGATCTGATTGCGACTGAAGAATGCCGACTGTTATACCTAGTGATTCAACAGTTTTGGGTTTTGACTGATTAATTATGTAGAGTTTGAACTTTGAAAGTGGAGTCCAGTTGACCGCATAGAAAATGCAATCTGTAACAACAAGGAGCAAATATTGAACTTAACGATATACCTAAAAAGACATATTTCAACGTGTAGGGTTCAAAACTGAAAAGGATGCTTCCGTATTACTGTACAAGGGATTCAGTAATAAATGTAACTTGCAAAGATGCAGAACATGAAACCTTCATTTCATCAAATTTGCAGTGCACTGCAACCTTTTACCCCACGTAACTAATGTATTCCGAAACTGACAAGTAAACAGTTCCACTCTGATTCACAGACGCAGACCATTGGCACCGTCACCACATTGGATGAGAAGTTACACTACAAAGAACTAGCTAGACCATGTAATAGTTTGAAACCCTTTCGTGAAAAGTCTAACTTAAGAGATACATGTTTTATGCGAAGCTCCAAGGAGAAAGTTACCACAAGTTGATCATGGCTGTTATTCAATCTATGTCCATCTTCGAGTCCGTGTCACTAGCTGACCATACCTTGATCGATCTATCATGGGAGACAGTAGTGATACAATGTCCGTCTGCATCAAAAACAACAGCATTTTGCCTAACATCAGTAAAAAACACTCAGCCATACTTTTCACCTTTGAAGGTAAGGGTCATATAACAAATATTGAATGATTAGAAAAGGCAGTAGCAGGACAGCATTGTATTAAACCAACAAATTTGACCTTCATTTCAGAAACTCACCTCCAATGATGTCTAATGACGTGACTTTTGCTTCGTGTCCAGAAAGAGTCTTCACAGGTGTATAATCCCTTGCAGACCATACCTGATGACATAAAGAACAATAATATGTGGTGAACAAAGTGGTGCAATAACATGTCAAACATTTGAAACCAATAATTAAAAATAAATGATAGGCTGTATACCTTAGCCGTCATATCATAAGATGACGTAACCAGGAAGTATCCTTCTTGAGGCTCATACTTGACTTGTGATATGAGATTTGAGTGGGCTGGTATGATGTACATTGATTTTCGCATTCTTAAATCCCAAATTCGACAAGCATTGTCTTCTCCGCCGGTCGCTAAATGATACCCATTTGGAGAAAAACTGAGACCTAATACCTGAGAACCGAAGAAACAAAACCTGAAATAATTAGAAAAATTCCACCAAAAACATGTCATCATCATTTTAAAACAGGAATAATAGAAGTCTTACAGGCTTAACATGACCCTCAAATGCAAGAATGCTTCTTCCGGTACGTAGATCCCAGACTCGTGCTAGTGCATCTAGCCCACTTGAAGCCACTAGGGATCCATCGTGGTGGAATGCTATCCCATAAACACTCCTGCTATGACCTTCTTGAAGAAGTAGCTCCACACCGGAGTTAACATCCCATAATCTCCATGTCTTATCAAAGCTAGTCGTAGCCAAGTACTTCCCAGATGGATGAAATGCTATGCGAGCCAGTCTGTCTAAATGGCCTTCAAATGACATCAGGTGCTTACCTTCAGTGTCCCATAATTTTGCAGTTCGATCAGCAGACGCCGTTGCTAAATGGTTGTGCACAGGAGAGAACACCACATCAGTTGCACGCTCAATGTGCCCTTTTATGGTGCATACTCTTTTCACTTGAGGCATACTCCATAGCTTAGCTACCCCACTAAGAGAACTGCGATATAAACAAAAGGACGTAGAACTAATTAGCAAAATCTGAAAGAGAAGAAAACTCACATGAGTAAAACCAAAGGATTTAACAGTGAAGCACTATTAAATAACCCTTGTAGCGACATCTCTATTCTCTAACACTCTATAAACTAACATAGTTTTGGTTCGCATCTAAAGCAAAACAAAGAACGTCGGACAGTGAGGAAATGTATGCCTATGCACTGCTTTCTCTAGAGCAACGCTAAGATTTCTTAAGATGAAATTAAAAACAAATAAATACCACTACAGTAGAGAGATTTATTGCAAATAATGCACATACCAGGTAGCAAGAAGGTTCCCATCACTGGAAAGAGAGCATCCCGACAGCGGCCTGTCGTCCCCAATTTCACCGCAGTCAAGGGCCAAATTGCCAACCTGTCGCAAAGCCCAATCAATCTCAGAGTCAACATCTTCATCAGGGTCATCTCTTCTTCTCCGTGCACGGTGTATGCGTACGGCTGCTCTCTTAATAGAGTACCTAGCTATGTCAACTCGAGCTGCTAAAAGTTCCTTAGATCCTTCGGTATAGAATGGATATTGAATGATTTCATCCTCACCATCTTCTGCTCCAGCACTGGCGGCAGCCTCTTCGTCCTCTTTCGCTTTCATTAGCTTCTCTAACTGCCCTTCTTCATCCAGCTTAGCCATCAACATTCGTAGACGATCCCTTCTTTCCATCTCTCTTTCACCAAAAAGAGTAATTGGCTCCTCAAGGTGTCTAAGGCGGTCCCTCACAGCTCTATCATTTGTCGGAACAGCCAGGGCAGCAGCACGCCTCTTCATCAAAAAATCATGCCTTATCTTTTCCTGCCGTTCCTTAGCTTGTTTACTTGACTCAGACAGCTCATAGCCCAGACCCGAACCTCCATCATTACCAAACTCATCCTGGTCCGATTCAGAATCACTCATCCTAACCTGTCCATTCACAGGTGGCTTGAGAACAGGCGGTCGGATAGGAAGAGGTGCCAACAGGCGAGGCGGAGCGACAGGTATAGAAGCCAGGGAAAGCGGAATTGCATTTGTGGCCACAGGTAGAATCCCCGGCACCGGCGCAATTACCGGCAGAACTGGTACAATTACAGGAGGAATGATTGGAACAGGGAGAGCCGGTAGTCCTTCGGGAGGAGGAACGTTACCTTCGTCATCCATGACTAGTTAATGCCTGTCAATGGCACTAAAAACTACATCATCTCCAAACCCTAAACCGACAGTATCACAACATTTTAAAAGAGGCTTCGGCTAAGCAGGTGCAAAGTTCAATTAACTAAAAATGTGGACAGGAGTAGAGCATAAAGCGATAACAGGCCTGAAGGTTTGACGTGGTCGGAGAAGAGAACAGATCACTGAGACGGAGCAGAACGCGACGGACGCAAAGCGGCGCAGCTTGACCTTGCAGAGGAGCTGATGCGATTTGATTCGAGGGATGAAGTGTGATTGAGTTTAGTGTAGGGACAAAGTTGTAATATCGAGAAAGTAAGGGTTAGATTGTAAATAGCAAAAGGCTTGTAACTGAATCTGTTATTAAAACAGTTAGGCTTCGTTTGCTTGCGGAGAAAAAAAAAATGAGGGAAAAAATTAAAGAAAAATTTTAAGTGAAAATAAAATGTGTATTTAATTATGAGAAAAAAAATAAAAAAATAGGCAAAATAAGATCAAATTTTCCTTACAACTTTTTTATGAGAAAATTATTTTTTCAAAATTTTTCGTTTCCTTTTTTTTTATCCCGCAACCAAACGGAGCCTTAAGGAATTCAGATCATTCGTTTAAAACAGTGTGTATTGCGTTGTAATTTCTTCCAAATTCTGGTATGTTTTTCATCGTAATTACTGAATTAGCTATATAATTAATAATTAATAAAGATATAAACTGCAGAGTCAACCCAGTGAATTAAATTTCAAAGTCAA
Organism: Echeveria elegans; assembly: GCA_035048345.1. NCBI lineage: Eukaryota > Viridiplantae > Streptophyta > Magnoliopsida > Saxifragales > Crassulaceae > Echeveria > Echeveria elegans. Next base: position 213,529 of record JAWWMW010001682.1, on the reverse strand, counting down.
ACTATCAATTATGATAATTAATTCAACATCATGCAATTCAGTTTCAGCGTTGTTCGGGTACGAACACGGAACACGTTTGCTGTAAATTAGAGATCAATCACAAAATCCCGCACCAGTCAACAAGTAATTCTAAAACAAGGCAGCAGATTGCATAAAAATAAAATAAATCAATACCAAATTCAATTAGAACAAAGTCGATGCACCTCGGCGCTTTTCTTAAAGGTTTATTGCTGTCCCACAGGTGATGAAATCAATCAGCAATATCCTTCGAAGGATACAATGATTTTAGAATTGAAGTTTATTCACCTAAAATTCAATTTTATCAGCAATATCTTTGAACCCTTGACACGGAAGGTCTAAATCACACCAAAATTCAATCTCTAATTTTTATTTAAATAAAATCAAATACACTACAAAACTACCTTGTTTTGTGCCCAAACTCTGATACTGATAAAATTTTTGGCGCTCGAATATTCGTACTCAACCATGCAAGGAACACTCGACATTTATTATTCGATTGGAGGTACCACGACCTCAAAATTAGATTCACTAAATGGGACGCACCATCGTTCTTTCTTCGCTCATTTGAACAATGCCATGCACAGAACCGTACCTTGCAGACTCAGTTGGCTACAGCTAATTCCAGAGCCAATAGTCTGCAGACTCAATAAGATACCGCAAATTCCAATAATCAAGACATTGCAGACCCAGCTCAACAATGCCAATGCCCAAATCGGTAACTTGCAGACTCAGCTAGGTGCAGCAAATGCCAGAGCCAAAGATCTACAGAAGCAATTAGATGATTGCAAGAGAGCAATGACGACGTTAGAAGACGAGGTTGCGCAACTTAAACGGGAGAAAGTGTATTTTAGGAAATATAAACAACAAACTGCTTGAAGACATGAAGAAAAAAGGATGCAGAAACTTTAAAGTGCCAAGCAGATAAGCTTGCTGCTCAGAACAAAATCACAATTAAGCTGGAGCCTTACATTGAAATGTTGAAACTTTTTAACTTCTCCTACACCGTGATTTCTAAACTTTTTTTTTTGTCGAAGAAGAAAAGGTATGACACAGATGATCCGCAGTGTTTGCCATCCGGTATGTGACAATGTACTGAGTGTATGGGCAGCAGCAGCATCATGACAACCTGAATAATTTCTTTTCGTTCGTAAGCTATCATTTTATTAAACATTTTCATTATGCACATATTTATTCAGTTTACTAAACATCAGGATGAGGAGATCATCCCTTTTTGCCATTTTATGTTCCCCCTGTTTTGGAAAAGGAAGATTTATATGCATCATTTTCTTCGTCTTGCTGATAATATTTCATACAAGTACTTTTGATCTGTAAGAAGAAAAATGCAATAAGCCAGAGCAAATGCTAGATAATGCGTGGGTCTCAGCAGCGGACCGAGTAGCGTTGTTTCATTTTGATCATCAGTACAGAAAAAAGGATCTCAAGGCTGCGATGGTACAGTGATACCATGACGTTGCATCGCCAACTCTAACTTTAAAGACCAACTATCTGCGTTGATCTTCTCATTTAACAACCTTTTGCATACTCGACGTAGCAGCATCTAGTTGCGAACTTGCGATTTGGCAGCATCAAAACGACTCTTAGCAGCGTTAAGTTGCTATTTTGCTGCTTCAAATCTGGATTTGGAAGCTTCGAGACTTGCCTTAGCAGCTGCTAGTCTAGTACTATCAATGGCTGCTTGAGCCTTAGCTGCCTCTAAATGAGCTCTAGCAGTCTCAAACTGAGCTCTCAACTCGTCTAACTGAGTCTGTGCCTTTTCCAACTGGGACTTGGCATCCTCTAGTTGAGACTGAGCAACTACTCTCAACTGAGACTTTTCCGCTTTTAACTCAGCCTTAGCAGCTTCCAGCTGTTCATGGTTTGATGATCCGCGCCCGGCTTTGTTGGCTTCAAACTCAAGCTTATCAGCTTTAAGCTCTGCTCTATCAGCTTGTAACTCGAGTTTCGCAGCCTCTAACTCGTCTTTCTCGGCCTCTGTTATGACCTTGTCGACGTCTATCTGGCCGCTACATTCTCCTTAATGCTGTGCTGCTGCCAATGCTAACTCTTTTTTTTTTCTTTTCCAAATTGTCAAGTTGGCAACACCATCTGCCAAATTTGATCCAAGTTTGTCAGACAACATTATTGGATTGGTAGACATCTTATTGTCTTATGATTGGGTCTGTCCGTTAGAGAGTATGAAATATGTGGGATTGAGGAGTGAATGCCTATGAGCCAACAAGCTATACTCAATATCAAAAAATGTCGAGAGACCTGTTCTATTTTACTCATTATGTAGTTCTCAAAACTCAACTCAACTCATAATTAAGTAAAAAAGAACAGCCTCTACAATTAGACTTGATCACATCTTTAACTAATCAACCATCCAAGCTATACTCCAATCGCAAATCTTTAATGTTATTGTCTACGACAGCTAACATAATTTTCGTGTAAGTCCCCATTGAAAATAGGAGCGAACCCCTACGATCCCCTACTTAAAAAAAGAAAGAAAAAAAGTAGCAAACACCAACGTTACGTCCAGCAATGTTAATTCGCTCTTTAATCATACGATTCTTTTCATAACTAACCCAAAGAGAGAATTCAACTTTTCTACTGTTTGGATCCGTTTATCACGTTTGCCTCTCTCCATATATGACAGTGCTTTTGTTGAAGCTATTATTTCGACCTCTGGTTATTTTGTAGCTATGGATTACAAAAACAAAGCTTGTGTTTCTGTAAAGTATGCTCGTGCTTGTGTGGAACTTGATGTTACTAAACCAATCCCAGATTCTGTTAATTTGGATGGCATTACCTAATGAACAAGAAAATTGCAATCAATTGTTATCGAGACTAAGATCTCATACTGCAGCTAGTGTAAAGTGCATGACCATAATTTAGCTATCTATCACAAGACAATAAACAAAAAACATATCCTCAAAGAAAAAGGAACCCCATAAGTCAGAGAACTGAGAAGTATCCGTAGGAGGAAAGAAAGATATGTCAATAACCATCCCTGGTAATAAGACAACAGAGAAAAAAGATGGAGATCAGTGGGTAAAAGTATAAAAAAATAGAAGAAAACAGAAAAATGGAGATAACCCAAAGGCCGGCCTGGGAAATGAGAATATTTTAGGGACTGAGGTGAATTCTAGAAATATTGAAGAGGAAAATATTTGTAAGGACATGAAATCCTGCATGAACATTCCTAATGAGAATTTAGTTTTGGTCATTTATGAAGGTCATTCAAATGACATGGAATGTCAGAGCAATACAGAAACAGGCAAAGAATTTAGCATTGAACTTTGAGATCAAAGGAAAAATATGGTTGGAAGTAGCAGTCAAGAATATTATTGCCCTCTATGCCGCTCCCTGGCTATTTTACAATTCGAAAAGGGTGCTGATCTTATTGAGAACGAGGAGAGTTTGGGATCACTGATTCATGAAAATAGAGCTACTGAACCTACACAAAATATCGAAAAGGTCAGGATATTTTGGGGTTAAGGCGATCTGTTCGTATCAAAAATATTATAGAGAATCAAGATTTTGTTAATCATTCAGATAGGCGTAGGCATTCGGGGAGATCCTCAAATAGAATTTGTTTGAAAACTCAACCGAAAATAATTTATTACGATGAAGAACGATACTTAGTTCAAAGATTTTTTGAAATTACCCAAATTTATAACTTTTATTAGGTTGACCAAGGATATGTCCTTGCTATTCATTTTTTCATTCATCTCATTCCACGGAAGGTTTGGAAGCATAGTTTTTCCAGCTTTATCATACCTCTCCGACATGACAATGTCTTCATCTCCATCGCCTTGACGATCTTTTTGGTCCTCTAAATGACGATGTGAAGCTGTTGAATTTTTTTATTTTTCTTTATGGTTTATTACCGAAAACCATCCGTAAAATACTGGTTTTTTCGATAGCCACCCTTAAAATGTGATATTACCAATAGCCACCCATTACAATATTTTTTTATCAATAGCCACCCATATAAAAATAATGAGTTTAATAAACATCCACCCATCGAAAAATAATTCATGAAAAATAACAAAGAAACCCAAAAACATTCAAATCTTCATAAAACAAATATAAAAAAGTCACCCATTTAGTTCATATTTAATAAAAAAAATTATGCCTGAAGAATATTTTTGTATGAATTTAATTCGATATTTCAAAATTTTACTAAATTTTAGCACAAAAATTATCAAAATATAAAAAATTATTTAATAGTTTTCAATTACTGTTTTGAATGTCTCTGAATTTTAACATAATTTTATTTGTTATTTTTTATTGAACAAATTGTCGATGGGTGGGTGTTTATTGAATTGATTATTTTTATATGAGTGTCTATTGGTAAAAAAATATTTTAATAGGTGAATCACATTTTACGGATGACTATCGGAAAAATTCATATTTGAAGGATGATTTCCGATAATTAACCCTTTTCTTTATAACTGCGGGTGACACACTTAAATAAGAGTAATAAAAAAGGGGGAATGGATCATATATAAAGGGAGTTTTAAAATAAAAAGTAAAAAGTAATTTTAACCATTCACTCATTCAATCCGACCATCTATAAAATTTAGTTTTTATATTAGAAAATAATAGGTTAAAGGGTAAAGTTGTCAATGAATATGTTTTAATTATTAAAAAAAATTATCTTTTTATTTGTTTGAAAATTTCTGCAGTTTATTATATTTTTCAATCCCATGATTTGTGGAAGTCATTTAGTTTTGTTAATATCTTGTTTAAATAAGGGTGGTAACATTTCAATCTGATTTTTAAAATTTTATGTGAAATTGCGTCGAGTTTCTAGAAGGCTGTGTCGATTTGCGACGAGTTAAATTTATGTGAAAAATTATTTGTCTTATATTTGATGTACATAATTCATGAATCGTATGCACTTTTTCATGTACAATTTTGTCATGTATTTCCTGTCCCCTAATTGAGTATTCTAATTCGCGAATACTACAAAAAAAAATAGGTGACAAAATTATCATAGGTCGCCTGAAATCGAAAGTTGAATATGAATTGCTTGAATTTTTTGAAATTGAATGTTGAAATATTCACAAAATAAATCAAATCTGATGAATTAGCTTTCACAGATGACAGAGAATTGAAGACATACATATTTAGATCAAGTTGGATTTGGAAAGTGATTAAAATTTGAATTCGATCTACATACTAATAATTAGGAAGAGATAAATATGATCTTTTGTAATGTCCAAAGTACCCTTCTACAATTTTAGTTATACAGTTATATCCCTTTATAATTTAATTATTTATATTTATGTCTTTACATCTCATCATTGATTAATTACAATCAAATATCAAGATTATTTTATACTTTATATATTATTTATCCTCACCCTAGAAAGGGTCCCTTGTTGCGTTAATTTAGTGTGTTACCGTAGTTTAGGAATTGGAACACGGAAAAGAATGTAGCGGTGATGGATTTGCAGAGGTGGTTGGGATGGGGGACGTTGGAGATGAATAGATGTGTCACGCGCCACCGCCAGATCCCATCTAACGCAACAAATTACTTCGAAGGGCATGGGATCTGGTTCCATCGGTTAAGAAAACCCAATTTACGCGACATAGGGTCTGTTCTTTTGACATTAATTTAATTTCTTTTCAAATCAATTCAGTTCAGTAGATAAATATTCACTATTTTTAAAATTAGTTTAAAAGTGTAATAAGACTTGAAACTATAAGACAAGCTTAAGACGCATTTTCTATTGTCAAAACTATTTTTTAAAATTAAAAATAATATGCAAATGTAATTAATTAATTAATCAGTTTACTTTCAGTTCATGTCAAAATACAGACTCATAGTGATAGCATTTTACGCGCGTCCAAACGGCCTCCATCGTCTACGCCAGAGCCCTAAATCTTAAACTCATTTTCATATCCCCAATCACATCTCCGATTCTCTCTATTCCGCCCCCTCTCCCTGTCAAACTCTGCAGTTGACCAAACATGATACTAAAGCAGTTCTTCTGTAGAAAAGTGCTGCGAAATCTCGCCAGGCGTAATGGTCGAATAGCAGCCTCAAGTTCCAATCTTTACATCCAATCGTCTCAGTCCAACGAAGCTGGTTCGTTCGCGAGAAGATGGAGCTGTTCCAGATGCGTACACTCGGCTCAAACGGAACAAACGGCTGTCTTGGCGTTCCGCGGCCAGATTCACGCGGCGGCTGCGACTGATTCTCGATATTCGGACGAAGCGGATATGAGTGAGTTTTTATCAAGATTTGTGTATTTGATGTGTGGAGAGTTGTTGCAGGCGTATCCCGATGTTGATAAGGAGAGTTTGGAAGGTATGCTGGTGGTGATTGTGTCAAAAGTTGCATCAGAAGTGGAGAGAGGTGGTGGGATTGAGGGGATGGCTGGAGGTCGAAAGGCAGTGAGTTCCGATGATTTGAGTGAGGATTTGTGGCGGACGGTTTGGGAGGTGAGTGGAAGGGTTTTGGATGATATGAAGAAGGAGAAGAAAAAGGAGAAGATGAAAGTGTTTTTGCAAAGTCCAGAAGTTAAGGAGTTGTGTAGGTTTGCGGGTGAGGTAGGGATCAGAGGAGATATGCTTAGAGAGATGAGGTTTAAATGGGCAAAGGAGAAGATGGAGGAGACTGAGTTTTACGAAAGTATGAAAAGGATGCGACTGGAAGCTAAGCGAGGGTCGAATGTGGTGGCGGCTGGTGCTGAGATCAGCGAGGAGATGGTGGTGGAAGATGGTGGTGTTGAGCAGGAAGATAAGATAATTGCTCTTCCGAAGAGAAGAGGGAGCATTAGGTATAAGATATATGGACTTGATCTTTCAGATCCCAAGTGGGTGGAAGTGGCGGATAAAATTCATGAGTCGGGGAAGGTTTACTGGCCAGATGAACCCAAGGAGTTGACGAGTAATTGCAAGCCAGTTATGCAGAAAATTTTGAACTTGAAGGAGGGGGATGACCCTGCGCCCTTGCTGTCTGAATGGAAAGAGATTGTTCATCCCACCCGAGTTGATTGGATAGCGTTGCTTGATCAGTTGAAAGAACAGAATCATGACTCATACTTGAAAGTAAGTGATATTATTCTTTTCTATTTACTCAAGTTTTTCAAAATGAGTCGCTGGAACAGCATGTAATTTGTAAGTTTAGGATTCTAAGCCTGATGTTGGGTGTCAGAAATGACTTTGTGCTGTATTGTTATTTTATTCAGCTAGCAGAGACCATTCTAGACGAACAGTCTTTCCAGACAGATATCAGGGACTATTCGAAGCTTATAGACACGTATGCCAATGAGCGTCGTATTGATGATGCTGAAAGGATATTGAAGAAGATGAATGAAAATGGTTTGGCGCCTGATGTCATAATATTCAATATCCTGGTTCACATGTACAGCCAAGTGGGAAATTTTGAGCGTGCAAAGGAAGCATTTGACAACCTGCGAAGCCAAGGGTACCCGCTAAACTTAAAAATCTACTCCTCAATGATCATGTCACATGTGAATTCTGACAACCCACGGTTGGCTGAATCGTTGGTGAGAGAGATGGAAGCGAAAGACATCAAACCAACTAAAGAAATCTACATGGCATTGCTTCGGTCATTTTCTCAGCTTGGTCAAACTGAGGGCGCTCATAGAATTGCTACTACTATGCAGTTTGTTGGATTTGAACCAAGTCTGGAATCATGCACATTGTTAATCGAGGCATGGGCAAAGGCTGGGGATGCTGATCAGGCAAGGAGCCACTTTGACTACTTGTTAAAATCTGGGCTCAAACCTGATGACAGATGCATTGCTGGTGTCATTGCCGCTTATGAGAAGCGGAATTATCTTGACAAAGCATTGTCTCTCTTGTTAAAACTCGAGAAGGAAGGCTTTGAGCCTGGGGTTGCAACATACAGTGTACTGATAGATTGGTTTGCAAAGTGTCAATTAGTTGAAGAAACAGAGCAAGTTTTGGGAAAATTTGCAGAGATAAATGAAGCACCTCCGTTGAAGGTCCAAGTTAGCCTCTGCGATATGTACTCCAGAGTCGGGGCTGAGAAGAAGGCCCTCCAGGCATTGGGTGTTGTGGAGGCAAAGAAAGACCAACTGAGCCATGATGACTTTGGAAGGGTCATACTTGGGCTGGTAGCTGGTGGTTTTGGGCAGGAAGCTGACCGAATGCAGAACCTGATGAAGGAAAGGGGATTTGAAGCGTCACAGAACCTTAAAGTGTCTATTATGGCATCACGATCAATACGCCACAAACCAAAAGTGAAGTAACTTGAACCCTTTACTGAAATTGCTTAGCCATAGTTAACTACAGGAGATGGAATGCAGCAACTTTGAGGCAGACCCGTTAGCTTTTGTTTTTTGTTTTGATTTTTGCTTCTTTGGTTTTGCCATAATGAAGGTTGATAGTCACACTCGGCCTTGTATCAATTTCTTGGAATGCACATACTGCTGCGATGAAATGCTGTTTTATAGCCTTATTAAGATATTAAGATATCAAATACTGAAATTTGGAAGAACAATGATTCAGTGGTGCTAAATCGTGTGTCGAAGGAGGTACTGGTAATGCTCAATTTCCATGACATTGTATTGTATTGGAAACCAGATCACTGAAATCAACATATCAGATTCAGCCAGACAACAACATTAAATACGTACATCAACATGCTATATGTTGTCAGAAACAAGACCAGACAAACACTTTCATACATGCATTCCATAACATTCAACTTCATCAATCAGATCCTACAAACACTCCACAGCAGACCTTTGCTGCTGATCCTGCATTTGGCAAAAAAAAAAATCAAAATTAATTTACACTTTATAGCAACCTGAACAATGCTGTGAGTGCCAATCTGGATTATGGAAAATAGCATTTATGAGTCCTTGCCCCACAGTTAAAACTCAAGCAAGAGCGGGAAAACGAGTAAAAAGAATACCATAAAGAGGAGCAAAAAAATAAAAGAAAATTGAAGTCACCAGATGACAGAAGATAGAGAAAAGTAAAGAACTAGCTGTAGGTAGACAGTTATACTCACAGCTTCGAAATCTGTTTCTGTAGGTGAGACTAATCTGTCAAAATGGTGACCCGAAATGGTGCAGACCAATAGCTCATTCGAAGGGTCCAAGATCACCTCTCGACAGGCATCATCACACACAATGAGCAATAGGTAACAGCAATAAGTAAAGCTGAAACTCAGCACATCATTGAGGGAAATACATATAGCAAAAGAAGAAAGCAACTCTTTCGTACTGTGAAGTTGGCCTGTCTTCTCACAAATGAATGCATCTCCCACCTGAAAGTAGGTACAATTATCTCCCGAGCAACCATGATCAGCAACAGCCGTTCAGCAACAGCCATTTCAGGAAGGCTTGTGCTAGTTTTCCATCTGTCGACTTGTTCAGTTACTGTTTTGTCCAGAACTCTGTTCATCATTTAACTTGGAATATGAAACATTTAGGGTCAGCAGGTAAAATAGGTGTATAAGGAAATCTTCATAGATTGAGAAGTCTATTGGGATGAGCCTTTTGGTCAATTTTTGTCACACTTAACAGCCTACCATTGTCTTTCTCATCCTTTTTTTACTATCATTAAGATGTATGTAAAGAGGGAATGACTATTACACGCAAACGCTTAGTTCACATCCAGATAAAACTATTTCCATAAGAAATAAGTTGATTAACTTTAAGGCCATATATTTGGAACTGAGAAAACTAAGAAAGCCTAAACAAACAAATAGCACTTGAAAGTTGACACACAAGTTAATTTTTAGGCTACGAGAAATGTTTTTTTTTTCTCCAAGTGTTTTAATAGTTCAATCCATAATACTATTGTGAATATCACAGTCATTTAGCAAGTGTGATATATTGCGCAGAAGAGCAATTCCATATAGTCTCACCTGAGAAGCAATAGGTGCTTGGCTTCTCTTAGCAGCCTGCATTCGGATATAATATTCCTTGAACTCAGATGGGCAAGTTCTAACAAATTTAATTAGACATATCTACCTTGTCTTGTAATGCTGCAGAAAGTAAGAATCAAATGTCAAATCAGCAAGGACAACAATATGAGATGAAGTCCAACGCAAATTAGTAAATCCTTAAATTTACTAGAGGTTATAGCATTACACGTCAACTCAATAAAATGACATATAAACTAGTTGATAACACAACCTACGAGCAGCCAAAGTTAGTTCATTTACTCGAGCACATTCATAAAATGTCTGTTCCCAGAGTCGGTGTGAGTAAAAAAAATCTCGATATTTTATAAATTGCGCTTTTCCGAAACATTGCACCAAGCGGTCATTGACAACAGTTATATTTGCACTTTCCATGGCTTATAGTTCGTTTATGTAGTTCTTGGTTTTAAAAGGCGTGAGGTGCATCAAGGTGCAAAGAGGTCCCTCGAGATTAGGCACGAGGTGCAAAAAAAAGGTGCGCCTTTCGTAGTGAAGGCGCATACATATTCTCGAAGTGAGATACAATACCTTCTTGAAGCCATCCAGCACTCAAAACAATAGATCAAATCCTGATCAACAGCAAAATCAAAACATCGCTCCGAAAGCTAAACCCTTTCGCTTCCCAAAATCAAAATTGATTCACAAACCCCATTTTTCAAATTGTCAATATATTAAGATTCATACAAAAATTGACGGTTCAGATACATCCACTCGTTTGCGATGTAATTTAAATGTGTCACATCCATCCGAGTTATGCGCGACGGGACGTGACCTTGGCGTACTAGCGGCTTCTCTTTACGTGTTATGCGTGCCCGAGACGCATAAAAATTGAAAGGCGCACGAAAAAATCGATGGAGGCGAGGACTTTTTGGAATGAGGCGCGGCTGAGGCGCGCTTTTTTAAACTAAGATGTAGTTATTAAGTAATGTCTTCTTATTACCTGAAGATAGAGCTTTTTCCAAGAACATTCAAGCAACTTTCGATAGGTAGGTAAAGGACCCCAACGCATGCAGAAAGTAAAGAAACAATGTTGCGCCAAGATAAATTAGTGCGACCATAATCAGCTTTGTGAAACTTGCACATTTGATTATGCTAAAGAACACGTACACCATTTATGCAAGACGGAAACAACAACCTGAGACCAGATTTCTAATTAGTTAAAGCGGTTTAACGAAACTGTTTCAAAAGACCAAGCTGTCAAACCATGGCCTGGAGAACCAAGATTCATGACCGTATTGGCACGTATTCTTTATCAAGGCCAATAAATTCAAAGCTTGAGTTAATCAAAGCCAATGAAGCCAATAAATTCATCCATTTATTAATCAAAGCCAACAAGTTCATCCATTTAAGTTATACACATTGGACAAAGCTTGATTTCAAATGAAATTTCTTTATTTCAAGCGTTAGCATGGTTTCCTTGCTTTCGATAACAAATACCACAATGAAGAATGAAGATAATCTCCCTTTACTCCAAAGTTGGTGACGTGTGTATGTATAGTGGTGTATCGCAAGTACGTCAAACAAAATTTATAGACTAGGGTGACCTAGTGTCGAACCCAAGGGAATGGT
>JAWWMW010001682.1:186701-201899 GCA_035048345.1 Echeveria elegans | reverse complement strand
ATCGGAAAGGCGACTGTCGCAACATTTCTGCGTAAGCTTCGGAAGATCCAGCTTGAAATTTAGTAGGATAGGATATAATGGGAAGAAAAAAGCTTTAAGTTTGTGAAAGGTAAAAAGCTTGATAACAGGCTTGGAAGAGACACAATAAAACTTTCCGCCAACGAAATAAACTGTATGTGTTGCTAACGCCTAACGGCAAAGGCTTTTGTTTTTTTGTTTTTGTTTTTTGGCTTTATGTTCAATCTAATTCAATTCAGTTGCTAAACATTATTTATAAAATTATGATGCAATGTACTCGCAATCAAAAAAATACTAATAACATAAGAATAGAACACAAATATTTAAATATTTAATATGCATAATCAAATTATAATATAACATGAATTATTCATTTGGGTCTATGTCGACAACATCTTCATTATCGATATTATTTTTCTCGATTTGAAATGCTATTATATCTCAAAAATGATTCATTGTGCTTTTCGATGGTCATCAAAAGATCAAAATCTCCAAACTCATTTACCGGATCATGTGTCAGGATAGGAATTTGTAGCTGATGCATCCTAATAAAGTTGTGGAGCCTAAATGTCGAAATATGAAATTGATTTGGCATACATATTCTGATCGCATGCATGTTTTTAAGAATCTTCCACCTCTTTTTCAAAACACCAAATGATCTTTCAAAATACCAAATTGAACTTATCAATCATGTGAATAATATGGAACACATAATAACCATAAAATAATATAGAGCACAAAACCATCACTCTCAACTCATAAGTCATACATCTTCTTCATTTTCAGTTTCCAAGTGATGATAAATTTTCATGTCTTTATCATTGAATAATATAACATAATGAAATTGATGAATTATTTTTAATTTTTCAACTTTCAATTCAAGTTAGTTCAGTTCAACTCAAAAGAACAAACCCTAATTCTAGTCGTGAGATCAAACAATCTATTGACTCATATTACTCGGTCATTTTAAATAAGGAAAATAGATTGGGTTAAATTGGTTAAACTGAAATTCTAGATTCACCCGGAGCTTTTCGCCCGGCATCCTTTCTTAGAGGTTTTCGCCCCCGGCTTACGTGTTTGATTTTCTATTTGTTTCTCTCTCATAAAGGCTTGCTATTCCGGTTTAGAGTCATGGTCTTTCATCTCGCTTGTGGAAACTTACGATTATTTTATGGTTACATAAGAATGAACAATACCCTAGAATTTTAAATGGAAGTTCTTCTTGAATTTCGAAATGGGAGTAGGAGTCGTATAACATTTTTTACCAGAAATCATTCATAAAATAGCACGCTCCACCAATACTCCGTCCAAACACAGACTCCTCGAACGCAGCCACTTCACCAACCACCGCTGAGATAGCCGCGCATCAGACCGTCACCATCCTCATATAGGTGATTAAGTATATTTATTGAAGCGCATGTTTGCACGCTTTTGATAAAATATGTGATTTAATGATTCTTGGAAAAAATTAAATTATGTAATGGAAATGTGTTTTAAGAAAATTTTATCTTTTTAAAAAGGACAAGTTGTGGCTTGCAGTAGTTAAGTCAAAAAAAAAGTTCTCTGTTCACATAATGACCGTGAGAAAACCAGAATCTATTTCACGGGCTCTAATCAAGTCCACTCTCTTTATAGTTACTAGTGAAGTGAGATACGTCAAAAGCATTCATTCAACCTGTACTTTGAACAACTTCTCACTGAATAGGGAATGAAGTATGAACATTAGAGAGTTTTCTGTCGAGTCAATTTCGATGGAATGAAATCATTTGAAATGAAATAGAAGAATGATATGGACTGAATTTCATTCTAGATTCAGTATTCCCTTCCATTTCAAATGATTTCATTCCAACTAAAAACACAACATAATCATCTGTGAGAAAATATAACAATTCTTGTATGTACTGCAAACACGAAACATCTGAAAGCCAATAATCACGTCAACCACAAACAAAACAAATTCCAGTGAGGCATTTCAACAAGGAAAAAGCTTAATTTTTTGACATATTTACCCTTATGTGCTTATAAGATAAAATAAAGACGAGACTGTTTTAGTAAATTACGAGATTACCCGCCACTTTCCTTGTTGTTAGTAAATTGGTTAAGTAGTTTAAACACTTGTATTGGAATCCCAAGATTTTGCGAATTAGATTATTCTTTCTCACATATACAAGTTGTTGATTGGTCCTGACTATGCTGTGATTAAGAAGGATTATTTGAGCGATCATGCGCGAAGTAATTGAAAATATATACTTAAAATTGATTCACATATGTACTTGACGCTATTGTATTTTAGGTTGGCACATTTTGATCGGTTTTCCTCTAGTAAAAAATGTTATAAAAAAAGTTGTACACATTTTGATCGTTGGGTGCCAATTTAAATGCTCTTTTCATCAAACACCTCAAGACAAACATAAACACAAAAGCAAAACCCTTTTTATTCAATCGCACCGACCCGAAAACCGAGCAGCCCAATCGGCTGTTGTGTTGGACAATAAGCGCAGAAGACAGCCACTTCATCGTCATCCTCAAGCTTAGCCTTGAATATCTATGTATAAAGGAAGCGCCTTTATCCGAAAAATCGAGTCTTGCCGCATGGCAGGTTAACCATCTACCACATAGGTGTCCATTGAGCGGAAGGATAAGAAGATAGTGTGGGAAGCAGGGCGCACCATGATTGACTCAATCATGTCGTCAACTCCATGTGCTACTACTAGTCCCAAGCATCCATACAATTCCAGTAACACTCCACTCCATCCCCACCTTGTTTGTTTTTTGCTATATTTGGGATTGTTTGTGTTTGTTTATTCTCTAGTTGAAGGCTGTTCTTAAAGTTAACGTTTTTAGTTTGGGTTGGAAATAAGTGCAAAGTCCATTGCTTTTCTTGGTCTTGTTTCATTGATTGGTGACTTCCAAATTGTCTATATTTGCCTGCACGATGTTTCTGTTTCTAGGCTTGGTATTCATTATGCTTTTTATTAAGGAGTATTGTGTGTTTTACTTGCTAGAGCCTTATCATTGGATTCGGAGCGGATGTATTTGTAATCCAGCTGCTTCAAGCTGTTACTTGAATCGTGGATTTTTCAGCATTTCCCCTGTTGACTGGCGACGTAGTTTGTTAAATTCACAACCAAGGACCTCCCTTGGTTTTCCAGTTAGCGTACTGAGTTCTTCCGGCGTCCATCGAGGTATATTTCTTCAGCGAGGGTGATATTTTGAAGTCTATTTACGTTCACTGTTATTACTTCTGATAGTAAAAGCAACAAGTATGTTTTTTTCCTCCTAAAGACAGAAACACCAGCAGTTTAGTTTTGGGCATTGTATCTTCTAGGTCTTATATTTTGTTTTGCCATTGCCTTGGAAGGAACCTATCTTTGCCGATGTTGGTCACACATTCAAAAACACAAATCTCGCCAAGCTCAAAATTTGATGCTTATATGTTTTGACATATGCAGTTAAACTTTAAAAGAATATATCTGACACAGAAATCAATGACCCCATAAAAGTATGCTCCTTTTGCCAATGGGTGGTTATATAGTAGGGTCATGTTCTTTCTCCCGGCTAGCTTGCAGAACCTTGAGTGCTATGCCTTCAAGGTTTAATAATGGTTTTTGATGTCTGCATTGGTAATCCAGGAACCAGGTTTATTAACACTGCATCTCAAACCATGGAATCCAGTCTTGACATCCTTTATCCTACTTCAACATATGCATCATCATATGAAACTGCAATGGAGGCACTTTCCTCGCTGATAACTCGACAGAGTCGCAAGGACCGTGCATCTATAGGTGGCAAATTCGGTAAACTAGAGCGGATGACAATGTACGTCAAGGTAATATTCTTTGTAATTTTTTATTCGTGAAACTGTCGTAAGTCTTTGTTTCTTCCAGAAAACGAAATGTCCAGTTAACATTTTGGACCACACATGCAGATTTTAGGTTTGGAAGATGACATAGACAAACTTAAAATTATCCATGTTGCTGGAACCAAGGGAAAGGTGCCATATCTTTTTCCTATACAAATATCACTGATCGTTATTTTAATTGAGTTATGGTATTTTCCAATGTTCAGTTACAATCTAGTAGCAAGGTATTTTCGGTTTGCCTCTAAAAAGAGCAGCAGGCTGGCAGCTTTTACACTTACTTTGACCAGTCAATTTTTCTTCCAAATTTTATTGCAACTTTCTTTCAAAGAATGGTGTCATAAATGCCTGCATCACTCAGTTAGGAAGCTACATCTGTACGATATGGACAAGGAATAGATGAATTAAATCACCTATGTTTTTTGCACTGTATTCGTTTATTGAGTTTTTTCTTTGATCTTTTTTTGGTAAATTAAAAAACTGGCTATTTATTGAGTATCTAAGTGTGGTTACTTGGATTAAGAGATTCACGTATTTGTTGCATCAGAATTGCTCGAAATTCATTTATTACTTGTGTCACTTGTAGGGCTCAACTTGCACATTTTGTGAAGCTATCTTGCGCGAGTCTGGTTTCCGGACTGGGCTCTTCACGTCGCCTCATTTGGTGGATGTCAGAGAAAGATTCCGTTTGAATGGGTAAGCAATGAGCTGCTTTAGTTCTTTTTGATGGGGATGCTATAAATTTATATGGAATATGAGTGAACTCGGATAGCGATTTGATACAATCTTAAATGATTTTTATTCTGAAACTGGTTAATAGTCTTGGAATCATTTGGTGATTTAATGTTGGGTGGATGTCGGTTTTATTTTCTGTTTTTGTCTAGATTTTCACTTGCTTGGGCTTTGTTATTTTAGCAGTCAATTTTTGGTTCTGGCGTAGCCTAGTTTGTTTCGGTGTGTCCCCTTTTGTCCAATGATAACACATCTTATTCAGAGAAAAACATGATACGTACATATTGCTCCTATATGTTACTCTATTATGCCATATTCAGGTTGGAAATATCGCAAGAAAAGTTTCTTGAATACTTCTGGGATTGCTGGAATCAACTTAAGGTATGCATTCTGCTTTTCAAAACTGCATATCCAACATTATTTGTAAGTGATGTTCATCCAGATCGCATTTAACACTCCAACTGAATAACCAAACGATAAAAAAATTGAGTGTAAGTATATTTCTTGGGGAATGATCTTTATGGTGCTTTTGATTCACATCAGTTGTATTTGTAGGCTGGAGTTAATGATGATTTGCCGATGCCTCCACTTTTTCAATTCCTTACTGTATTGGCATTCAAAATATTCATCTCCGAAAAGGTTTGTTCATAGTTTTAAGACATTGCAGGTTGCAGTCTGATTTCAGTAGCAGATTATCATGTAGGGTCTCTTAAATAAGGCACTCTCACAGGTGGACGTTGCTGTGGTTGAAGTAGGTCTTGGGGGAAAGAAAGACTCAACAAATGTGGTATGCATTGCTTTGATAGAGCTGAGCCAACATACTGATTTCCTAGTTGGCCCAGTTGATCATTTTAATATGAGTTCACGGATCCAAAATTCTGTGAACTGTTTTGATAATTTGTTTTGGTATCTGATCCGGACTATACAGATAACAAAGCCTGTCGTTTGTGGTGTAACATCTTTGGGGATGGATCATACTGAAACATTGGGTGAAGTCCTGTTATCTGTACGCTTTATTTTACCGATTAGTTTTGTGACTAGTAGGGATGTATTGTATTGAATTTATCCTTATTTGTTGTCGTCACCTTTTTTTTGTGTGAAACGCTGCGGTTAGTAGACCCCATGTACTTGCAATGTACTAACTCGATTATTATTGCGTCAGCTTTATACCTCATATGTATCCCTTGTTATCGAATGATATGCAGGAGATACGATTGACAAAATCGCCTCACACAAGGCTGGAATATTTAAGGTACTTAACCACCAAATTATCATGAATTCTTGGTTATATTTCTTTCTTCCTTCTTTATTTCTTTCATTTAAAGAAAAATATATTGACATATATTTAGTACTATTGTTTATATTTGGGGTGTTCATGTGTCTGGGTCCTGAAGCCTAACGTTCCAGCTTTTACGGTGTCTCAACCTTCTGAAGCTATGGACGTTCTTAAGTACACGGCTGATGAATTACAGGTGATATCATCATTTTAGACATAGCTTGTTTCTAAAGTCAAGTTAATGTTTGCTTATTGCAATTTTTATGCACTTCAGATTCCTTTGGAAGTTGCGTTGCCACTAGACACTAAAATTCTTCAAGGGATAAAACTCGGTTTATCTGGTGATCACCAACTAATCAATGCAGGGTTAGCTGTATCTCTCACAAAGCGCTGGTTGCTGAATACAGGAAACTGGGATAAGCTCTTTCCCGATGTTGGTTTATTTCTTTAACCCGACTGGTCCCTTAAAAACCGTACCTCGTAATCTCGTATATTTTTATTGTGCATCTTTTCGTGGTGGGCCCGATTTTCATCTGAAACTGTTGACATTTTTTATCAGCATGCGCCCGATGATAAAGAACTGCCAGAGGCATTTATTAGAGGTCTTTCCACTGCACATATTCCGGGGAGAGCTCAGATCGTGCAAGACCGCTATGTTAGCTTAAATTGCCATTCAATGAGTAGAAACGCTCCAGCGGGATTAACCTTTTACCTAGATGGAGCTCATAGTCCTGAGAGCATGGAAGCTTGTGCCAGCTGGTTCTCTGATGCTGTAAAGGGAACTAACGACTTACAACACTCAGTTGATACACATCTGAACTGTAATCAAAAGGAGTTTTCTAGAAATTGTGACATCGAGCGCAATAGTGAAGAATCCAACACATCCAGAAAACTGGTAATTTACATAATTTTGTCAATAGTATTTGATATATTTTTGCTGCTAGTTCGTCAGTATTGCACAGCAGGTTCTACATTGCTCGGTTGTTGGATTTTTTTAGGTTCTTTTGTTCAATTGTATGGATGTCCGGGATCCCAATGTCCTTCTTCAAAAGCTCGTCAGTACATGTTCAATTTCGGGTATTGTTGGTGAAATGAAAAATGTATTTGTAAGTCAGATCACATTATTTTATATTATTAACTTCACTAACTGTTTATACTTGAACAGGCACTCACTTCTCAAAAGCTTTATTTGTCCCGAGCATGTCATCTTATACCAAGGTCACATCTGCTAACTCAGGAATTCCATCTTCTGCCGAAAGAAAGGACTTGACATGGCAGTTCAACTTGCAAAAGATTTGGGAAAAGATGATTCATGGGAGAGGTGTTGTACACTTTTGCTCGTATTAATCAAATCTGATTACATATTTTGGTTGATGGGTGAAAAAATGGTTTAACTGTTTGCGCAAATGTTACCACCAGATGTTATTCACAACAAATTTCCTGAGAGCTTACCTCCTCCAAGCTTCCTCTGTGACAAACCACAGGAGTACAGTCCTGCGGACAAGGGTTTCAGCACCAGTGCAGTGATGCCATCGTTACCATTGACTATAAAATGGTTAAGGGACTGTGTCAAGGAAAATCCTTCCGTAAAAGTTCAGGTATGCTTCCATCAAGTACTATATAATATTCAACCTTTTTCCCACTCATCTAGATCCTGAACGTATTGTCACATATTAAACATGCTGTGATGGAATTTTCATGCACCAGGTTCTGGTAACAGGATCATTACACTTGGTTGGAGATGTTCTGAAACTGTTAAGGTGACACAAGCCTTTCTTAGTCAAACGAATAACACATGAAAACTGAAATGTGCCTGGGAAATGTAATGTATGTGAGATTACTCCGGACGACCATCTGGCGAACAAAGCGTACCAAGGAAGCAGTAGAGTGTGCTTACATTTCTTACAAATTATAACCGATGTGTTCTGTATCATTTATTCATTGCTGTAAAATGTAGAGATGTATATTAGTTTTTCCAACATTTTTTTGGCAACATTAAAAATGTATGAATAAACATTTACTGTTTTGTATTATATCAAAAAAGTCATAATTTTTTTTTTCCAGAAAAGCCTCTATTTGAGTGTCTATAATCTATATGCTGGGTAAGGATATTCAAGTAGGATAAAGATGCACCTATTCTTAGGCGCGGTTTGTTTCATGAAAAAAAATTGACTTGGAAAGAAAACTATTTTTCATTAATTTACATCTTGTTTTATTTCCAACCATTTTTCATGAAAATGTATTTTAGAGCATCCGCATCAGTGAGAGGCGTCACGAGCTTCTCCTTTGCTCTTTTTCTAAAATGCCTTCATTTTGTTAAAAGCTTCTAACTTCTACCAGAGAAGCTTCGTCTAACATTTTGGGAAAAAATTGCCGAAATTTGACAAATTTACTAACCTAGTGACTCAATAACTAATGAAAAATTGCCGAAAGAGCTTCTCCTTTTGCTCTTTGTGTTTTCCATTAGTTAGTCAAATTGAAACAATGTGTATGTTGTTGCTTGCAGATGATGCACATTGATTTATGTATGTGTCTGAAGTTGTTTTTGTTTCAACATTGCAGGACGGAATCATTGGGTATTGTGGTTGGACTTGTGTACTTATTGTGTGGCCGTTTTGTTTCAGTACTTCAATTTCACTGCAGATACCATAGTAAGACTAAGAGACCATTTTGACTTTTGAGTTCTCTACTGAAGCTGTTCTCATTTATGAACCACTCATACAAACTCAAGATATTGGAAATATATCTCCATGCATATTTTTCTTGACTATTGAACTAATATGTTTGCGATCAATTAGCAAGGCATTTTCGCCTTACTTATAAATGTGCAGTGGTTGGTAGAGTACAATGCTGCATTATGATCTTGCTTGGTTTTGTTGATGATGTACTTGATGTTCCTTGGAGAGTGTAAGCATAGTTTAATCAATTAAGTAAATGTTTACATTTTTGGTTGCACAGCGACACATCTAAAATTTTATTTATATTTTAATCGCAGGAAGTTGGTGTTGCCCTCAGTTGCTGCCCTTACTCTGCTAATGGCTTATGCTGGGCATACAACTATAATAATACAAGGATTGCAAAAAATGGTTATATGACTTGTAGTCGCAATTTCAATTAATTTTGATCAGTTAACTTCATTTAGTGGACATAACTTTGTCCATTTTAAGGGTGATTCCCTTGAAGCCAAGTGAAATGTGCTACTAAACGAAACTGTGTTGTTTAGGATGGATTTACAAATTCATATGGGACTTTTGGCTGTTTTCTGCACAAACTCCATCAACATTCATGCCGGTCTTGAAGTTGGGCAATAAGTTGTTATTGCATGCGCTGTAAGAATACTGCGTAATGCAAAATTATCAACAATTGTCATGCCTTTGTTCATTATGTTTGTGTTTTTGATCCTTTTTTATCTAGCCATAATAAACATTCATACCACTTGACAGATTTTGATCCATAATATCATGCAAATAGAGGCATCAGGCAACCCTGAGTATCAACAGGCCCATGCCTTTTCTATTTGTATTATGCAACCCTTCTTAGCCACTTCGTTGGCCTTAATTTCATACAACTGGTAAAGGTTTTTAATTTCTTCTCCTTTTTTTACATCCAGTCCTTTATGTAAAACAATTAATGTCGAAATGTTATATGTATGCTTCGTCAGTATTTGTTGGTGATACATGCACATACTTTGCTAGTTTGCTGGGATGACTATGGCTATGGCTATGGCTATGGCTGGCATATTTGTTGGTGATACATACACTGATACACAGATTTTGATCCATAATACCAAAGCCGCTGGCTCCTTCCAGGTGTTTCAGTTACTAACTGTATTTCTAGTTATCCACAGTTGATGTGATTTTTCTACTGGATTGTGTAGAGGTTTGATCCTCAATCTGGACTACTTACCGGAACAAATGATGGAACTTTAGTGAAACTTATTCTTAAGACAGTTTGGGAGGATGTCAGAAAAGTCGCTTTGTATCAAACTACTAATATTTCAGGTAATAATGGTTTGTCTTTCATGCTTATTTGAAAAGAAAAAAAGCATAAAACATTTGTCAGGGTAACTGGATGCATCTCATTACTGACACATCTAACAAACAGTAACACTGTAACAGAATACATGTTTAGCTAATGCAATGGTTGTTGAACTATTCTTTTACTAGTTGGTGGCACTTGGCTACCGCACAAATTCAGGCACTTACTACTCGACTCCATTACAGCCGCAGATAGTAGATATTACATTGTATACCTAAAGGCATCTCTCCATTTGTACGATTGAAACTTGCTGGTTGCTACAAAATTCACATATGACAATTTCACTTATCTAAATTCAGTAGCGTAACACAACGTTTAAACTTGCGTACCAAATCCAAATCGGACACAACAGTTCAACAATAATCCACAGACTCCGGCTTCGCCATCACATTGTCCAAGAAGTCGCACTCGGGTGATGTTACACTAGAATGTGTTACAGCTTCTATATGATGTTCCAAAGAGCAAAGTTGGGCATAAAGTTGAAGGGAAGTCCGGCGTTTCTTTATGCTTTTCAATCTATATCCATCTTCTTGTCCATACCATTATCTTTCGCTGACCACACCTTAATCGATCTATCATGTGACACCGTAGTGATACAGTGTCCATCTGCATTAGATATAACAGCATTAGAGATAACAATAATGAAAGACACTCAACAACTGTATGATGCTCAACATCTTACAGACATCAAAGATTCAAAATCAGACTAATAATAGTAGGGATCAGGGTATGATTTGATTTCAAACTCTGGGATATTTTTTCTTCGCAGAAAAGCAGTCACACATTAAGGATAGTTTCCACACACAAAATATTTATGGGAAACACTAAGATAAAGTGAATTGGTAAGAAAAGACAGGACGCGATACATTAGGCCAGTAAATTTCAGAAGCTCACCTCCCATAATGTCTAAGGAAGTGATTTTTGCTTCGTGTCCAGAAAGAGTCTTCACAGGTGTATAGTCCCTTGCAGACCATACCTAATGACATTTGACATAGAGAAGAAGAATTTGATATGAACAAAGTGGTGTTAACCCTTGTCAAGCATTTGAAATGAAGTCGTTCAACAGAAGAAAAAATGATAAACAAAATACCTTAGCCGTCATATCATATGATGATGTGACCAGGAAGTATCCTTCTTGGGGCTCATACTTGACTTGTGATATAAGATTTGAGTGGGCTGGTATGATGTACATCGACTTCCGCATTCTTAAATCCCAAATTCGACACACATTGTCTTCACCACCAGTAGCTAAATGGTAACCATTGGGTGAAAAGCTGAGACCTAGTACCTGAGTACCCAAGGAACAAAAACCTGAACAATTAGAACAATTTTACGCAGAAAAACTGATCATCATCATTTTGAATCAGGAATAATTAGAAGCCTTACAGGCTTAACATGACCCTCAAATGCAAGTATGTTTCTCCCCGTACGTAGATCCCAAACCCGTGCTAGTGCATCTAGCCCACTTGAAGCCACCAGGGATCCATCGTGGTGGAATGCTATCCCATAAACACTCCTGCTATGACCTTCTTGAAGAAGCAACTCCACACCGGAGTTAACATCCCATAATCTCCATGTCTTATCGAAACTAGTAGTCGCCAAGTACTTTCCAGATGGATGAAAAGCTATGCGAGCCAGTCTGTCTAGATGGCCTTCAAATGACATCAGGTGCTTTCCTTCAGTGTCCCATAATTTTGCCGTTCGATCTGCAGATGCCGTCGCTAAATGGTTGTGCACGGGAGAAAAAGCCACATCGGTTGCACGCTCAGTGTGCCCTTTTATGGTGCATAGTCTATTTACTTGAGGCATGCTCCATAGTTTAGCTACCCCACTAAGAGAACTGCCATGAATGCAAAAAGATTAACAAATTAGCAAAATCTGAAAGACGAAAGAAGAAAAAACACACATGAGTAACAACAAAGGATTTAACAGTGAAGCACTATTAAATAACCCTTGTAATGGCATCTCTATTAGCCTGTAAACTAACAAGATTTTGGCTTGCAACTAAAGAAAAACACAACGGTAATGCCAACATCTGATGTCGGACCATGAGGAAACGTCTGTCTATGCACTGCTTTCTCTAGACAAACACTAACAAAATAAATGTGACTACAGTAGAGAGACAAAATGTATAAATGCTATAAAATAAATATGATACGACAATAAGCATTGGTTTATATAGGAAAGCGAGAAAGAAAGAAAAAAAATACTGCACATACCAGGTAGCGAGAAGGTTCCCATCACTGGAAAGAGAGCATCCCGACAGCGGCCTGTCATCCCCAATTTCACCGCAGTCAAGGGCCAAATTGCCAGCCTGTTGCAAAGCCCAATCAATCTCGGAGTCCACATCTTCATCAGGGTCATCTCTTCTTCTCCGAGCACGCTGTAGGCGTACGGCTGCTCTCTTAATAGAGTACTTGGCAATGTCAACTCGTGCTGCTAAAAGTTCCCTTGATCCTTCTGTATAGAAGGGATACTGAATGGTTTCATCCTCACCGTCTTCTGCTCCAGCTCTGGCTGCAGCCTCTTCGTCCTCTTTCGCTTTCATTAGCTTCTCCAACTGCCCTTCTTCATCCAACTTAGCCATCAACATTCGTAAACGATCCCTTCTTTCCATCTCTCGTTCACCAAAAAGAGTAATGGGCTCCTTGAGGCTTCTAAGGCGGTCTCTCACAGCTTTATCATTTGTGGGAACAGCAAGGGCAGCAGCACGCCTCTTCATCAAAAAGTCATGCCTTATCTTTTCATGTCGTTCCTTAGCTTGTTTACTTGACTCAGACAACTCATAGCCCAGGCCCAAACCTCCATCATTACCAGACTCATCCTGGTCCGATTCAGAATCACTCATTCTAACTTGTCCATTCACAGGTGGCTTGAGAACAGGCGGCCGGATAGGAAGAGGTGCCAACTGGCGAGGTGGAGCTACAGGTATCGGAGCCAGGGGAATCGGAATCGCACACGTAGCCACAGGCGCAACTACAGGTAAAATCCCTGGAACAGGCGCAATAACCGGCGGAACAGGCGCAATAGCTGGAGGAATGATTGGAACATGGAGAGCTGGTAGTGCTTCAGGAGGAGCATTGCCTTGATCATCCATGATTAACTGATGCCTGTCAAAAACACACCAAAAACAAATTTCACTCCAAACCCTAAACCTACAACATCACAACATTTAAAAGCGATACTTAAAAGAGGCATCGGCTACGCAGGTTGTGATGAACCCTAACTGCAAAAAGTATAAGAAGTAGGAATCAAATCAATCAACTAACAAAAGTGAACTGAGTAGAGAAAGCATACAGCGGTTGAAGGTGTGAGGAACGGAATCTAATCGGAGTGAGTGAGCGAATCGGAGAGTTTCTGGGAAGTGAACTTTTGACTCGTGGTGGAGCGCCGATAGCCGGAGAAGCCGCCCGCCGCCCGCCGCCCGCTTGACTAGACGATTTGGGGGTTGTGTTTTTCCGATGAGATGGAATTGTTGACCTAATTGGGCATCGAGGAAGAGAGTAGAACTACGGTGAGTAATGGGCTTTCTGGGTTAACGATTTTCAAAATATGAACTATCTATTTTGTCCATACTTTTAAATTTTTTAATTTATTCTTACACAAATCACACGGATCCAGTCCGACCCATTAAAAATTAAAAATTAAAAGTTAAAAATTAAAAGTTTATAAATTACACAGACAACACGGATCCAGCCCGACCTATTAAAAATTAAATATTAAAATTTCATTTGATAGGGTTTTAACCACACGGGCCCAGTCCGGTGCATTAAAAATTTAAATTTTATATTTACACAGAATACACGGGTCCGTTTAAATTTTTAGAGGAACACACGGGCCCAGCCCCGCCCATTAAAATTTTAAATTTACACAGACCACAGGTCCGTTTAAATTTCCACATAACACAAGGGTCCAACCCGACCCATTAAAATTTTAAATTTTAAATTTTAAATTACAATGACCACACAGGCCTAAAAATTGATCAATCGATTGTCGTCCGTATTTGACCTGTTCGATTGCACATTCGGAACGACGCATCCCCGACGGAACGACGGGCGGTATACTATTTAAAAATAATATAATTAGATTCCTGATTTTCCCGATCATGCTAGATTTGTCAATTTCTAGATATTCGCCACTAGTTATGAAATCCTACATCCGAACAAGGAGTGAAGAGCATACATAACAAATCCCCTTTATTAATTCATGTTACCGTAATCCCTAGGTACTCATACATGAACTAAACTTCATATTGTTATAGGTTGTGTTTGGTTGGATGGAATGATGATAGAATGAAATGGTGATGGAATGAACTTGACAATCACTTTTCGCTTTTATGATCAAAATACGGGTCAATATTTACTAAAAAATTCACAGAAATCAATATACGAATAGATTTCAAATATTGTAGGAGAAGAAGTTCATGATCTTTTATTTAAGATCATTGTACATGACGCTCTAAAACGACAGCAGTGGAAACCTTGCAGGGAACTAATTCTGTCGGAGAATTCGAAATTGGGAAAACTCCACTAACATCAACCGCCGATCAAATAGATTAGACCAGAAATATAAGATTCGGACAGAGGGCTCTATAACGATGGTCGGGATGTAATGGAATGGAGGAAGGGGCCGGGAGACGGTGAGGCGATGTCGGCGAAGTCAATCGAGATGTCGGGATGTGATGGAATGGAGGAAGGGGCCGAGGGAGGTTCACGTCGAGATCGGAGAGAGGATGACGGCGAAGTCATCGAGAGGCGCGACGTGTGATGGAATCGGCTTATACCTCTGTTTGCTTAGGAATCTCATTCCGTTTAAGTTAGGTGTTAAAAGGAATAGAGATGGAATCGTCATTACATTCCAGTGGTCCAACCAAACAACTCAATTGTTCATTCCAATCGAAATGAGCATTCTATTCATTCTAATTCCATTCCAAATCTGCGAACCAAACACAGCATAGTGTAGAACCGCTATACTTAACAACTGACAACATGAAACAATTTGAAACCGATTAGACTTTTGCTGGGGGGATGTGAACGAGAAATGCAACCGAAGCCAACGCAAGAACTTGAATCTCTCGCGCATAAAACCTATAAGGAATACTCCTTTCGTCCCATATTTTTCTTCCCATTTCCTTATTTGGTGTCTCAAAATTTTTTTCTCGTTTCCTTAAATGGAAATTTTTTTTCTTTCACAATAACACTCTCTCTCCAATCTATTCACTTTCCACTTATTCACTTTCCTACTTTTTACATTCTACTCATAATTTTTTTTTCTC
>JAWWMW010001682.1:149109-168824 GCA_035048345.1 Echeveria elegans | reverse complement strand
AACGTAATTAGCTAATTGATACTTAAAACAAAAATAACCTATTTAGTATTTTTCAAAACAAATCAATAAGTCAACATAAAAATATTCATGTTGACTGAATATTTTCATGTGGTCAACGGTGGTCAACGTCGGTCAATGGTGGTCAACACTGGAGTCAATGCCGGTCAACGTCAGAGTCAATAGTGGTCAACTCCAGTCAACATATGTTGTTATTGTTGTTGGAGGTTGATAAAGAGTAATAAGAGGACAAATGGGCGGGTAATGGGCGCCCTAATTATAAAAGGGTATAAAGGGCAAGGATATTAAAGGGTAAGGGTATTAAATGGACAAATATAAAAGGGTATTTATGTGGCGGACATAGGGCGGGTAGAGGGCGGGCAAAGGACGGAGGACATTTTTGACACCTTTAGTAATTACTACCTAAAAAATAAAACGTAGTTCCCAATTCACCAAAAAAAAAAAAAAAACACTATCCTTAAATCAGTTTGTTGTTCTCAAAATAATGAACGATTACAACAAGGAAAGATTAACAGATTGGCATCCACGTGGCCCAATCCAGTTCGTCCATTCCCCGATTCACTTACTCATAATAACCATCAAGTCTTCCTCAACTTCACCCTACTTCTCATCTCTCTCTCTGCCGGCGACGGCCGTACTCGCACAATGACGTCATCCGATTAAACAAACTCTCCGCAATTGCAGCGGCATCTAATTTGCTTGGTGCAGGTCGGGAATCTATTCGGTACAGAGTTCAATTGGCTGCGTCCGTCCAATTCGACTCGGTAATAATTGAGACTTCCTTACTTGCATCAACTGAATCCGATGCCGCCGTGAGTATGCCTCCCTCCCTCAGATCTCGTCCCAACCGCATCGCATCGGTTCCGGAGTCTGTACCGAACTATTGATTTAGTACGATTTGGATCTATTACTGGATTTGGTATTATGAATTGATGCGTTGTTAGAGTCTATTGATTCTTTTTTTTATCTCATCTGATCTGATTGGATTTTGATGCAGCCGAGGTTTGGAATTGAAGCTCGCTTTTGTCCGTACGTTTCAATGCATCAGTTCACCTTTATTTGCAGATATATTCATTTTGTTGGGTTCAGTTCATATTGAATGAACTTGGATTGCTTTACAGTCTTATTGATTTTGGCTTCGATTTGGTACCTGTATATTGAACTAGGCATATATAGTTTTAGTTCTGGAATAGCTGATTAAGTGCTTGCAAGAGCCTAGTGTATACTGTCAGTTGAGTTGTCTAAGTAGATTTTGGTTCATTAACATAGGCTTCACTCCAGTTTGATTGTAACTAACCCTTGGCATGTCTAACAAATTTGCTAGTATGTTTTAGATGATTCATCGTATGTGCTGCTTTTTCTTTGATATAAACCAGTGAAATTTCGGTTATTTGACGTTTGTTCTTTCCGACAAAAGGATTAGAAAGACAGTTTTCTTCCATTTATTGGAAGCAGGTGAATGTGGGAAACAGGTGAGGCCCGTACATGAGGACTCTGCAACTCAGCCTGCTGCCACAGTTGTGACTGATTCTGATGTGGTATCTTGTTAGATGAGAGACTGCAGTCCCTCAAGATCTATTCCATGCCACGTAACCACTAGATTCGGAACATCAAGAGCCAAGCAGTGAGGCAGTGCAACACTCACTGAATGCACCACATCAACTGCCTCACGATGATTCTCCTCTTCAAACTGCTCCCATGCTTTGCGGCACTTCCACTTGCCTGGCTCCCCTTCATGCCAGTGAATTCTCAGCATGGTATTAGGATCTTTCCCCCATCCTTAGTCCTTACCCGTCCCCCAATCTCGAGGAGATGTGTAAACGTGAATTCTGTGTCCACGCTTGGCCAAAGCGGTATGCAGTGTATGCGCATGGCGCTCCATCCCACCTGGAGTCTATTCAATTGCCATTTCCTTGTAAACACTGCAATCTTTAAAGAGAGGCGGAGATTCACTTTTGGAGAACAAGCAAATTCAGCCTTCTGAAGATCTCCAGTCCAAGAAGAGGGCTTATTGGCTAATGTAGAGCATAAGGAGACAAGGTGCCTGACTGAAAAAGATACACACTTGTGGCAGAAGGAGCGTGAACAGACAAATTTGGTACCTCCGTCAGGTAATTATGCAGCATCAACATCTTCAGGGAAATCGTCCTTAAATATTGGTCCTGCACTCGGCACAACAAATGTAATCAACCATTCAATCTCAACGCGATTCAGTAAACCCAGAAAAATAATGATGAAAAGAGTACCAGACTTGTACAGTCATTGCAGCAGCCTGTTTGATTTGATGCAATCCTTCTTGCCCGGAAATTTGAAATTGTTTCTTCAATTGGCAACATATGCTTTATTCAATATATGACTAATTAAATTAGGGCTGGCCAATCGATATGAATAAAAGAGTGAGAACGCAGGAATTGAATCGGATGGAGAGATTGATAATTGATTACAGTTTGTTGTACATACGGCGGCAGGAATCGGGAGGCAGCTGCGAGCGCAAGTCGGCGGCGGGTGGCGCGTAAGGCTCGCATCGGAAATCCATGCGTCACAGTCACAACTTAAAACTCGGTATTGAACTGAGCATATGGATGATAGATTGCAAAAGGTGAGCCTTTGGGGTCGCGAAATGGGCTGATCGGCCCAAGTATTGTCCAGCTTCATTCTCGAACCGTTTCTTTAGTACACAAAAGTTGAAACTGGAGAGAGTTTGCGACGGCGAAGATGGCGTCCGATGAGATACTCGAAGAGCTTCTCACCGTCGAGGCCGAGCTCGAAGATGTCCAAGGTACACTTTTCCAGTTACTAATTTTATTGATTTACTTTTCACCTAAATTATTAAGTCCCAATTTTTAATTCGTTGCTTTGACATTTGTTTTGTTTAGGTTTAGCAGCTTTATGTAGCATCTTTAGTTTGTAGATGTGTGGCTTATTAGTTGTTAACTGTTATGGCTGCAGACCAGATAAAGTTATTGCTGGATCAGCAAGATAAGTTGTATCAACGCCAGTCGGAGCTAAAGGGGCTCCTTGAACAATGCAGTACTACGTCTGCTGAGCCAGTTGAAAATGGTGGTCAAGTTTCGATGGAAGATTGGGCTGGTTCGTTTGAGTGGGATGCTGAAGCGGATAATGTTAAGTTTAACGTTTTTGGTATTTCTAAGTATCGTGCTAATCAAAGGGAGGTGAGTTAGTTTGGATCACATTTTTCTTATATTCTTGTATGCATTGTCAGTTTACGTTTCACATCATTATGTGTATTTTCTAATGCAGATTATTAATGCTGCAATGAGTGGAAGGGATGTTCTTGTGATTATGGCAGCTGGTGGGGGAAAAAGCTTGTGTTACCAGCTTCCAGCCATCCTTCGGAAAGGAACTGCTCTTGTTGTCAGTCCCTTATTATCACTAATTCAGGATCAGGTGCTCTGTAATGGCCATTTAATGTAAGTACTGCATGTTTGAATTTACATTTTAATTTACTTTGTGATAACATTGAATCAGGTAATGGGGCTTGCTGCTTTAGGTATTCCAGCATCCATGTTAACCTCAACGACTAGTAAAGAAGAAGAGAAGTACATATACAAAACCCTAGAGAAAGGTGACGGGGATCTTAAAATATTGTATGTCACTCCAGAAAAGATATCAAAGAGCAAGAGGTTTATGTCCAAGCTTGAGAAGTGCCATCATGCCGGACGTCTCTCTCTAATTTCGATTGATGTGAGTTTAAAGTTGCAATATGATTTTGGTGTTTAGCATTTACAGTAAGATTTTAACAGTACCTCCTTCTTTGCTGTTGCATGTTGAAGATTCTAGTATAACTTCCTAAAAAACACATGCTGGCGTAATAATTTTTTGGTTGAACTCGCCTTTCAGGAAGCACACTGTTGCAGCCAGTGGGGTCATGACTTCCGCCCTGATTACAAGAACCTTGGGATTCTGAAGACTCAGTTTCCTGATGTTCCTGTGATTGCCGTAACTGTATGCTCTAAGATTCTTTTCGTTACTATGTAGACACATGATAGTGGGCGGAAGAATATTTCAGTTGTCTTACAGCGGTTTAAATTTCTCAGGCGACTGCTACCAGAAAGGTCCAAATAGATTTGATGGAAATGCTTCACATTCCAAGATCTGTTAAGTTTGTTAGCACAGTTAACAGGCCTAATCTTATGTATATGGTAAAGTCAGCCCATAATCCATTTCATGTTTGTTTGTGTCAGCAATCTCTTATCGTTAACTGAATGCATCCTCCAGGTCCGTGAGAAGTCATCTGTTGGAAAAGTGGTGATAGATGAAATTGCCGACTTTATTCGTGGGTCTTATCCGAAAAATGAGTCTGGAATTGTATATTGCTTTTCTAGGAAGGAATGCGAGCTGGTTTGTGCTGTGTTATCGGCAACCTATTCTTTTTTTACTAATCAATACCTGACATTTACAAAAAGGCATTCTGAATTTTTGTAGGTTGCCAAAGAACTCCGTGATAGAGGAATTTCAGCCGATTATTATCATGCAGACATGGATGTGAATGCACGAGAAAAAGTTCATATGCGGTATGCTGTGTTGTAAAGCATCTATATTGTTGCTGCTGTCGTGGGTTTCTTTTAATAGATACTGTTTTGTTCCACAATATGCTGAAAATTTGAAAGCATTACTGATCCTTTGATAAAAGAAATAAGTATTTACCATCATGAAAAAAATATCTCAATTGGACGAGTAGCTAAAACGTATCGGCATATGTGCCCCCCTTATATCACATTGCTCTAGATACACATCGGTTAAGACTAAAGAGTTGATTAATTCAGTATCTTTAAGAATTCAACAATGAACTAGCGTCACATGTAAATGCACTTCAGCAGTAAACTTGAAATTTGTTAAAAATTAATGATGTCCCATTACAAGCTTTAATATTGACTCAGGAGGTGCTCGAGAGTAAGCTGATTTATTTTGTGTGCAGTCTCTTATTTCAACAGTGATTTTGGGTATGAGCTTTTTGTGCTTAAATAGGGATGTAGCTTCATGCTGGAATATGTATGAGTCCTTATGAAGAGTTTTGGTTATGTTTTGCTGATTTGAATGATTACCTTCTAAAAGACATCTCTCATTTGCAGGTGGAGCAAAGGCAAATTACAAGTCATTGTTGGAACAGTATGTGACTTATGAGTTAAATCTATCTATGTTTATAAACAAGGTGTTCGATTGCGTATGATTGTCTGAAGTGTTCCCTAGGTGGCATTTGGAATGGGTATCAATAAACCAGATGGTGAGTGGATAATATCTTCTTTGACTGGTCTGCACTCTATGTAGTGTCTTGTATAGAGCATAATTCTCACTTCATTAAAAACAATTATCATTACTTGATCTAGGAAAAGTGTTGGAATAAAAGCACCCATATTGAGTAGTACTGTCTACACTAGTTAACTTCTAATATCTTCTGATATAAAATGCATGTATGTGTAGTTTTTCTGAGTGTAAACTTTTGCTTGTAGTCAGGTTTGTGATACACCACAGCTTAAGCAAATCAATGGAGACTTATTACCAGGTCATCCTCTCTTTTCCAATGGATTAGCTTGTCGACTGTGGTCTACTTTTTTTCATCGTATTTTTTTGAAACACCTTCTATAACAGGAAAGTGGTAGAGCTGGCCGCGATGGTTTACACTCTGAGTGCTTACTTTTCTACCGACCTGCTGATGTTCCACGACAGGCAAACATTCAAAACATCATGTGTTCCACAGATTCACTCCTTCACGTATATTAATCATTTGATCTTTTGCTATTTCTCCTGGTTCATTTGTAATCAGAGTTCTATGGTTTTCTACGAGAATTGTGGATTGCAGAATCTATATGACATTGTGCGGTACTGCAGGGTAACATCATCACTCTTCTCAATTAAATTTGAGAAATAAAATTCATGTCTAAATATTCTGCATTTAATTTTCATTTGGCATATAGTCTCGATGTGATGAATTTCATTTTTGAGTAACAGAAGTATTCTTTACCTCATGTGAGACATCTGGTTGCCAAAATAATTAATTTTGTACGGAACAAGTTTTCAAGGTTTTGTGAGCTGATTTCATAGATAGATTACTTTGTGTAAAGGGATGCAGATTGAAATAATTAGGGACAACAGCATAAATAAAACCTTCATGGTGCTATTTTACAGTCCAAAAGT
Organism: Echeveria elegans; assembly: GCA_035048345.1. NCBI lineage: Eukaryota > Viridiplantae > Streptophyta > Magnoliopsida > Saxifragales > Crassulaceae > Echeveria > Echeveria elegans. Next base: position 162,650 of record JAWWMW010001682.1, on the reverse strand, counting down.
CAATGTCGAAGAGGTGCCTTTTTCCGCCATTTTGCTGAACCATTACAAAACTGCAATGGTATGGTGTATCTCCATAGCAGTTTTGATATAGTGTGTGCTTCATTTTCTAAATCTGGCCTTGTCTCAGGGATGTGTGATATTTGTGCAAGCCCACGCGCGGTCCAAGAATATGACGTTTCTCGTATGTCTCCTCATCCGCGTGACACATTTTGATATTTTTACTCCCATTTTTACACTGTCAAAGGATTTCTATGTGAACTTAGCACCGTAATTGCCAATAAAAGTTTTACTTCTACTTCCAGGTATTTGACTAGAATTGTGATCTCTTTTTGCAGGCCATGCATATGTTATTGTTTCCATGTTGCAGGATACACAGGATAATGACCAAAGACTGACTATGTTGCAATTAGTTGAGAAGTTAAAGACCAAGATAAAGAATTTAGGTGAGTGCAGTTGACAGTTTGTCGGTTCTTCATGAAATGTAATTTTAAATGATTGAAATTTGTAAATGTGCTACTTTCCATAGCAACTGTCATCCATTTTCGAATCACTCCACTTCTCTTAATGTCTCTAGATCCAGAATTGAAAAGAGAGGAGATGGAGCAACTTGTCATTCAGCTTATTCTTGATCGTGTTTTAGTGAGTTGATTTGTAGGTTCAATTCCGGCAGTCTTAGTTTGACCGTTGGTGCACTGTTATTAATTGGTTTCAGTGCTACTTTAATGTAGAAAGAGGAATTTCAGCATACAGCATACTCAACTAATGCTTATGTTGCTCTGGGTCCACTAGTAAAGCAGGTATCCCAAGGTAAAAATGCCCTTCTATTTTTCTGGTTGTGCATATATCTGATGAATGTAAAAGGCTGGATGTTTATAATTTTGAATTTAGAAAGATTGACCAAAATGACATCGGCTTCCATTCCTAATCTGATTACCCAAAAAACTTGTTAATCTGATATGTTACGAACAATGTCAGTGCTATTTTCTGTATGACTGTCACCAGAAGAACGTTTTCTATGAGTTGAGACTATAGCAGTTACAGTACCTTCAATATCATTCAGGGAAAAAAACTATCATGTTTGAGATAGCTAATCAAGACACAACCAAGGATGGGAATACTAGATCACTCAAAAGGAGCGTCACCAGTTCAGGACTGGCTCTTAAACTTGATGACCTCCGAAAGGAAATCGCATCAGCTAATAAAGGTCTATTACCTCACTCCGTCTTGTCTACTCAACAAATTAACATGCTTAGCACGGAGAAGCCTGATACATTGGAAAAGGCAAGTTATTATGATCCTAGCTGTTGTTTTGTTTACCGTACAAATTGTCAAACGCACAAAGCAAACGCCAAATGCAGGTGGAAAATGTATTATTTGCCATAATGTTTTCTTTATATGCAGCTACAAGGCATAATTGGAAAGGTGAAGAGAGAAAAATATGGAGTCAAAATCTTGGAAGAAATTAAAAAATATGACGAGTCCGAGCACCAATGCCAGGAGACATTAGCCACCGAGCAAGATGGTGACCACCGAGCCAAGAAAAAGACCCAAAACTCTCTAGTAGTCATTGACAGCAGCGAGGATGATAAAGAGTGAACCATGCAATTTGCCTCTGCAGGAATACCATGAGCTCTCTTCCGGTGTATATGTAACATTAACATGGTCATAGTAAATTACAATGTATAACCTCAGGTCATACATAACCTTAGTAAAAAACATTATCTAAAGAACCAGAAAATCCGGTGGACTGATGTGAAAGTGACGACAACAACAACAAAAATTAAAAATCCTTTGTTTTGTGGAGCACAATTAACAAATTACTTCTCGAACTTGGCATACAACTAAACACACATTTCATTTTCACTCAAAATTTTACTTTTCACTTCTTTTTCTTCGCAACCAAACGGGCCCAAGGCTCTTGACACATTATTTCATACATATGGATTGTTGTTATGACCCAGTCAAGTGGCTCAATGAGCTGTACAACAAGTACAAAAAGGCAAGGCAGCCTATCAAACTTGGTGTACCTTGCCCTTAGGGCAAGCGCACCAGTTGACGATGAGTTGGACCTTTCTTTACCCCAGTCGAAGGTCCAACTCATTGTTCATAATTTGCAAAACGCACCAGTAAGGATCATCCACTATTCATAAATAATATTTATATCATTAATTAATTATTAAAATTTAATATAAATCAAATTTAATAAATAAATGTATTATTAAATATACATATATTTTTATTAAAATATATTTAAAAACCTAATATTATAATTTATCAAACATATATAACTTATTTTCATATTTATTTATTTTTGATAGAAATTACATATTTATAAACACAAATATATTTTAATTTAATCAATTACATTAAGGTGAAAAATTGAATGTAATAGTCGTTAAGTAAAATTGAATGTATGAAAGTTGAAAATTTGAAAATCTATTTGATTTGTGTTAATTAATTTGATATAATTTTAAAATAATGTAACAAAATATTTAATAATATTATTATTATTATATTCATGGTCCGGACTATTGGTTGGATCGTGGGAAGGTCCAGGTCTTCGTCTGGGTGGACTAACTTTCTGTCCAACTCACATGTTAGTCCATTGGTGTGCTGCGACGACCCAAGTCCTGCCCCAAGTCTCAGTCCACTGGTGCACTTGCCCTTAGGACGTGCTATGTTGATTTGATTACTAATTTAATTGACCATATGCTTTGCTATGCTTTTCTTCCACTTAATAAGATGGAGTTTTTGATTTAATATTGTGGGTTTGAAAATGTCTTCATTGAACATCATTAATGTTCTATTTTATATAATTACGCTTTATAATGTAACTTTGTTTCATTTTGCACTATTTGAATCTACTTTGCATTACTAATGTCTCTGATTTTGAAAATCTAATCAAGTTCTTAATGATTTTGAATTCAAGTGTCTGGTACAACTGCTTGGATCTAGGGGATGGGTTGTCTTTAAAATTTGATGAAAAAAGCACTGCAGAAAATGACACTGGGTGAGAATCGGATGAGGCTTCGCATCTGACTAAACAAGAATTTGTAATACCCCAGAAGCACATGTATTGTGTCAGATTAAAAAAATTAAGCTTTTTAATATTTAAAATACAATGCTAATGCACAGGTTGACTGTGCGGTAATAGCTAGTGTAAAGAATGTCTATAAAATGCCTTTTACATTCATTTTCTATTCAATACAAAACTTTACATAACCCTTTACACTTCTTTTCACTTCCAAATACTTGATCGGACTTCATCATTCTCCGGTCAATACATTTTCACATAGTATCAGAGTCATTCATGGTGTTTATTAAGATATACAACCAGTTACAGACCTTGAGAAAATATTCTTAGAACCTCACTTAAGCTTCATCAACAACATACATCCTCTACTTAATTCAGAATGGCACAGTGTGCTACTTCAGCTTCTACAAACCCACCGCCGGCTTCACCAAACTCTGTAAGTCCCAATCCCTCTCTTGAAAGCCCTTTACTTGATCCACTTTTTGCTTCTTACACTGAGCTGAGTAATGCATCTATAGTCCCACAAAAGCTAGTTGATGAGTCAAACTATGTTATTCGGAGAAAATCCATGGAAATGCAATTAGGTTGCAAAAACAAAATTGATTTCACATTAATGGAAAAATACCTAGACCTGAAGACCCAACACAATTAAGCAAATGGCTAAGATGCAATAAATACGTATTTTCTGGATCATGGCTCAGTTTTGGTTGAGATTGGTGCTTCTCTTATTCATTATATTAATGCCATTGAGGCTTGATTTAATTTAGTCACACGGTACTATGTGACTATACAAGAAGAGATTTATGCCTTTAAACATGGAGATTTACCAGTAGCCAAATATCAAGAAAAACTAACTCAACTAGCTATGGGGACAAAAGGAAGCCTTGATCCTCCTGACATATGTAGTTTAGGCGATCAGTGCAAGACCACCCAGCTCATGCACAACAAGAAATCTTTGGACAAGATACTCAAGTTTCTCATCAGTTTAAATGAAGTCCACGTTCCTTTCAGATCACACATCCTAGCTATGAAACATATTCCATCCCTAAATATATGAGGTATATGCCATGATTTTTCAGGACGCAAACCATAGAGGACTGAGGCTGAACTGAGTGATAAGAAGGTTGGGATAGGGGTGAGTAATTGTTTGGAGCAGTGTACATAGCTGAACTTTCAAGGTAAGTACTCTAGTGTTATAGACTTGTTGGCTATCCTCCTTGGCGCAAGTTTTACAAACTCGTACAAAACTCTAGAGCTACTCGAAGTTCAGTTAATCATAGTTCTGCGGACAATGTACAAAAATCATCTAATGTTTCATCATCAGACTTGCAAACCATCAAAGTCAATGCAAGCCAATTATAGTAGTTAAACCAGCTAATTTAGAACAGACATTTCATTATCAGTCCACTTCAGGTATGTCGGCATCAGGTAAAACTTGTTCCACATATTTTCAACTTAGTCATAAAAATTGGATCATATATAGACATTGGAGTCACTGATCATATAAAACCGGCCTTATTCATTTCTCTTACATGACATTGAGCAGTTGATTACACATATAAGGTTTCTATGCCTAATGAGAACATTGTTATGGTCACACTCTATGGAAGTTGCACAATCAACAATCAACTTACACTCAACCATGTTCTTTAGGTTTCTTAGATTCAGTTTAATCTACTTAGTGTCACCAAGTAAATACTAGTATACAATGCACAGTCCAGTCTGTGCTAAATTTATCGCAATCAAACTTCACAATGCCATCAATTTAGTACGTATATAAACCAACTTAACAGACTAACATCTTCTCATCTAACACCACAATGCAACATATTTCAAGCTCGAATCTTGGATCACCAAGCCTAAAAACAAACGCCAAAACAATACATATTGTTAGTATAATTTTTTATCAGTGCATCAAGCAATATAAAATCTATCGAAGAATAAAGTCAATCTCAACACCTCTTCAGTGTGTCATTGCAATATCCTGTAGCATACAAAATCAGACAGTCCAAGTATTTCCTTGTGAGCAAATTCGGAAACTACACCAAACGTAAATAGATAATCAGAAAACCAACAGCACAAAAACAAATGAAATTCCAAATCCATAGTTTCAAACCTAAAAAAACACCAAGTAGTGAAAATTAAGCATTATTTGATATATTAATATCTAACCTTACTTGCCTCTACTTGAAGCCCTTCTCTAGAGGATTGAGCAAGTTTAAACTGATGAATGGCTATTAGATGTTACTCCAAGCTTCTTCACTTGAGCACATCTAAAAGCAAGTGAATTCCCTCTGCTGGTCATGGAACCACAATGCAATATTTATTACAGCACAAAGAGCACATACAGATAAAAAAATGAAGAAGAAAAGAAAAACTCGCCTTCTTTGGTTCAACAATTGCTCACTCTCTTGCAGCTTCAACTTCTGTCCATCCCGTCTGCAAAGAAAACTCAGTAAATAAAGGAACACTGCATTGCTTCCCACAACCCACATGTAGTCGATTTAAAAACCTGCCAAAATTAAAAGACTGCTCACAAAATCAAATTTTCAGTAGAGAAAGGAACAACCATCATATGAAATCCCGACTTCCGAGATTCAAACTGACTGAAACACAAAATTATAAACATGTGTAATCAAATATCTATATTGAAGAGTTGAGACATGTTTAAGTTGCTTCTTACCATGTTTTTGATCCTGTTGGACTTGCAATTGAGTTCAACGCATTTATCAAAATGACTATTGACATTAGCAACCTTAAATTATACAAACATATCAATCAGGAAGACACAACAGAAGAAGCTTCCAAATAGCACAATCTACCCTCACATCAATCCTTCTCAAACCTGCAATCAAACCATATTAAAAAAAACAATTACTCAAACACTGCATGTGGTACCAATCTGATCCAAAAACACCTACATTGAACCAAAATCAAGCACTTAGATTTGCAAATGCACGACTGACTTGTTTCAGAAATTCAAATAGCAAATAAGTACGCAAGAACTGCTTCCCAATCGTGTAATATCTTTCAACTGATGCAACAACTTAATTAACCTTTTCGTAGCAGATCTTATTTTGTGAGCAATCACATTGATTTACAAATTCATAATACAACATCTACAAAATCCAACAATCCATAGCCTTAATAATTATCCATACAACAAACCTAAAATACTACAATTGTAACACCATAGTTTCAAACTGTGTATTTTAATCAACACACAATCAGTCAATAAACAACAACTGTGAGCACATTAACAAACAAATAAACACATACTAACTTATAAATAAACAATGAATCAATAATGTGGATCGTAAGCACATTAACAAACAATTGTTTCCAATTACTTAAATCTCACCAAGAAAAATTACAACAGCCAATTACTATTAAAGAATGATCGCGAGCACTCGCAAATCTGTATCATTGTCAGGATATTCACATGGCTAACCGAGAAGAAAAATATTTTAACTTAATCTCAACTTTTATCGCGAGCACATTAACAAACAATTGTTTCTAATTACTTAAATCTGACGAAAAAAATACAATAACCAATTACTATTAAAGAATGATCGCGAGCACTCAAATATCATTCTTTAAAGCGGTATCAATTTCAGGATATTCACACAGCTAACTGAAAAGAATTTTTATAACTCAATCTCAACTTTTATCGCAAGCACATTAACCAAAAATCTACATGCATCAAATAAACACATGCTCTACACTTACTACACCAATCCCCTTTTCACCATTGGAATGATCCTCACGCTTCCAAACTGGATCCCTAGCTCTTTTTCATCCAACTGCGTCCTCACACATCCAAAAAAAGTATAAATCTAAACATATACACCAAACAGACAACCACACAGCAATAAATCCCATTCCTATCAGAATGAAAAACTCACTTGACCGAGTCAGCTTGATCGCTATCTCCTTGCTAAATATCACATGTGCCCTGCACATTCATATACACCACATCAACCACATTTTGTAGCTGATGCAGTTCCGGTAGAAATTAAAATTAACGGAGTTGGAGTTAAAATGTTTACAGAGCGAGTCTTTAATTTTCCTAAATGATGCTCCACGTCTACATCCCAAGCCACACCCTTCTAAAGTTTTCAAATGATGTTAAATTGATGTTTTGCACTTCTACACCTCAATCACAACCATGTACTCAAATCGATTAAAGAGGGAAAAATGTTGCAGGTCTTAACCAAACACAAACAATTTTACAAAACAAATGAATTAAAAATCAAATGATTCAGCAGACTCGAGCATCTTAGTTGCCCAAACACAAACAATTTTACTCGAATCAAACGGAATTCAGATCACCGGATCCAAAACATAATCAAAAGATTCAACCTTTACACATTACAACTCACCGATTTCAACAAATTCCACATAAAAATCGAAAGAGGCTATTCAAAATCATAATCGCAACACACGGATTGAAATCAGATTCGGAACAGTCAAGGGAACATTACAACATAAATCAAACCTTAACCGATCAACTAAGAAACCTCTATAAGAAACGTATCATCAATTTCCTCAGTTTGGAAACAACATCGATCTCCTTGCGTTGATTTTTTGGATGATGTCGAGGAGTCCCACTCCCATCGATTAGGGCTGATTCCAGCGGAGATGATGATCGATTCGATTCGGCGATCTGTCAGATCGATATGAAGTTGTTCTGTCTAAGATTGAATCTATAAACAGAGACAGAGAGGACGACGAAGAAGCCCGAAGCGAAGCGAATCGCGTGAGTTAGTTTCTTCTCTCAAGGTGATCGGAGGTTTGCGTCGGTTGATGGTGAAATCGTGAATGATTTAACGCGTAAATAATTTGCACATCAAGGGTATTTTTGGGATTTATTTATATATTTTGTCGTCAATTCACCCTCTCAGCTTATTGACCATTACTGTTTATTAATAGGAAGATGAATAAGTCCAACTTTTCTAAATTGCACGTTTGATTATTTATTTATTTATTTATTTAAAGAATTGTTATATTTTTAACTTTTTGATTTTTTTCTGTGTAAAATGCATTGTTGTAAATACATTTAAACTGCGGTCAAATTGTGGTGCTTGCTGATTGTAACACTAAAATCAAATATTGCCGCACTCACTCAAGAAAATAAATTTGAAAGAGTATAATAAATATATTCTAAATAAAGGAATTTACATATTTTATGAATCTAGAAACATTTAATTTAGAATATTTTGTACTCCCTCCGTCCTCTTTTGTTCTTCATACTTTTCTTTTTTGATGTTCTCTAAAGTTCTTCATGTTTCCTTTTATGGATAATAATTCATTCTCACAATACACTCTATTTCCTACTTTATCTTTCTCTCATTTACTTTTATTTTATTTTTACTCTCACACCATTATTATTATTTAATTACCGTGTACGCAATCCAAATAGGAAGATCAAAAAAAGACGAAGGTAATACAACCACTTTTGACATGCTCGTAGGGTGGGCAAAAAAGCGAATTCTGATAGCTTAGGTTTGCAACCACCTACCCATTTTTGGATACTTTCCATTCAAAATCAAAATTTGAAGTAAATTAGATAACTGTAACTCTTGGAACCAAATATAATTTTTAAATTTACTTTAAATTCAAATTTTGAACCGAATAAAACCTAGTGCAGGTGACTGCAAAAAGCACTCCACTTGAAATGGTGTAGAAGCAGGTTTGATTTTTATACGGTCCGCAACAAACCACACCATGAAAAAAAATAAGGTGTTTCCACATTTGCCTTGAAGGAAATATACATGAAGTAGCCGATGAATGTTCTCCAACAAAATGGGACAATAATTGAAGTGATTCTGTTAGATTATCTGCACTCGCCTATTTACAGCTAAAGATCATAATCATTAATATACTATCTATTAGTATTATTATGATATAAAAATAAAGCAGATATAGTTTCAGTCTCACGGTTAGTTTCGGATACTCGAATAATTGGCTAGAGTAGTTATGATTAGCTCCGACTGCCTATCAACCCTATCTCCATCCTTACAAAGTCCTCTAATAAATCTGAATTTTCAAAACCTAGAATCAATGTTGTGAATCATTCACCGCCTTTAAAAGTATCGAGATGAAAACGTGATAAATGTAGCAGTGATTTTTTTTTTTTTTTGGCACAAAAGAAAATGTAACACTTTTCAATACTGATTGATTTTATAGTTGAGACTTTTAACTTAGACTAGGCTAAACATTGGACAAATTTTGAATTATGTATTTCTAACAATAAATTAACCGAATGATAATTTGACATGAACAATGTTGATCAAATTTTCAATACACTGTTGCGTAACACGACAACGTTTAGGCAAGATACACTTTAGACGTGACTTCATTATTGGTTTTCTTAATAAACAAAATCCACCGAACTACTTAGGAGTATATCACACGATAAATAAGACACCAACACTCATAAGACATTAATTATTAATATCTGTCACCATTTGAAGTCATTTTCACAGTCAGACCCCTCCATTGACATTTGCCTACACTTGGTTTTTATAAGATCAACTCCAACGCCGTAGTTAAAAAGGCCCAAAAAGCTAAAAAAAGGCCCACGTGTCGTATATTATACCTATTTTTGTTAAAAAAAAACCTCTCCAACGCCATCCTCTCTTTTGCTAAAATTTAGCCAGATTCGTTTTGGGCAGCTATATTTGCCACTCTCCTCCTCATTGCTATTTCTCTTTCTCGTCTTGAATTTGTCTGGATTTTATTTGGGCTGCTATGTTGATGCTCGATTCCACTCCGTTTTTGTTTGTGGCAACCCACTCCGTTTTATATTGGTGCTGATAAAGGTCATGGCTGGGTGGACGGTGGCGCCGGACGCCCCGGAAAACGGAACTGAATAGGTGAAGCAGAAGCTGGGAGCTGAATCACAAGCAACGATGGCGCAGCCGAGGGCCACTCAGTACTCAATCAAACCCGACAAAAGCAGGAGTGACGAAATGTCGATTTCCGAAGTAATCGACACTAGAGTGAGATTGATGTACGCGACTAACGAAGGGGATTGGGACGGGATTAAAGAGTTATTAAACTCCGGTGCCGATGTGAACTACCAAGACATCGATGGACGGACTCCATTGCATGTAGCCGCGTGTCAGGGTCGTACTGAGGTTGTCGAGATGCTCCTCGATCGTGGCGCTGATGTCAATGCCAAAGATATTTGGGGAAGCACTGTAAGCTTCTTTTCTTCTTCTTCTTTTCTTTCAAAGTTTTGATTTTGATTTTTGTTATTTTTTTCTAGTGTAGTCACTAGTGTTGAATTAGGTTTTTTTTTTAAAACTAGCCACTTGCAGATGGGATTTATTATAAGAATCATGATGTGGTTCAGCTGCTGGAGAATCATGGCGCGAAGCCGCCTGTATGTGCATTTTGGTTACTGGTTTGGATTGAAAAGATTGGGACTTATTTTATTTTTTTGCGTTAATTTCACTTATTGTGTAATGTTTTTTTTCCTCACATTTGATTGTGGTATTCAAGGTGGCACCAATGCGTGTCAACAATGCACGATTGGTCCCGGAGTATGAGATTGATCCTGCGGAGCTTGATTTTACAAATAGTGTTGATATCACGAAGGTATGTCATGGGGTGGAATATTTGGAAGATTGGGAAATTTTAATTAGTTGTGATTGTGATGCATGTGCGACTTTTGCTTAACTGTATAGTTATGGTTTAGTGTTGAGTAAGTGAGTGTTTAGTATGTTGGTCATTGTAGTTGACCTGGTCAAGGTAAGAGTAATATGATGGACCAAGATGAATTTCGCTAAATGTGTTACAGGAGAAAAGTGAGTTGCCAGTTTGAAAATCTGACAGGGAACTTTTCGTATCGCACTCTGGCGAGGGATTAAAGTTGCAGTTAAGAAGCTTGGAGATGAAGTTATCAGCGATGAAGAGAAAGTGTGAGTTCTACTTGCGTGCAATTATGTGCTTTCAGCTTTGTGTTGAACGACGTGTACATGTGAACATTTGTTTGTTTGCTAGTTTTATTAGTTGAATGCACTAATCTTGGAACTGTGGTGTTTTGCTTTGCTTTTAGGAAAGCATTTAAGGATGAGCTAGCTTTACTTCAAAAATTACGGCATCCTAATGTTGTCCAGTTTCTTGGTGCGGTGACACAAAGGAGTCCAATGATGATTCTGACTGAATTTTACCTAAGGTTTATCCTCATGACTGGAAATCAAGCTCATTATTTAACATTTGTATCTTATCTTCGTTTAATAATTTGGAAAAGAAAGTTGGTTTGTTGTGCTTATAGACATACCCTCATGTCATGTAATAAGTTGTAAATATAAGTTTCTTCATGCAGGGAGATTGAAGTTTGTTTTTAAAGCGAAAGAGGGCACCGAAACCAGCTTTAGCAGTAAAATTTGCTCTGGATATTGCCAGGTAAGAGTACCGCAATTCTCATAATGTTTTTTTTTACAAATACAGCGCACAACACTTTGGCTGTAGTGGTAGCTTACTTGTTGAAACATGGAATAAGGCCAATAAGTCAAATTGTAGGCCTTGGTTTGGATCACGGAAACGCTTGAACAGAAAAAAAAGTGAAACTGAAAGTTCAAGTGAAAATGAAGGGTTCAAGGGCCTTTATTCAGTATTGGCTCATTTTTAATTCTATAGGTTGATCGAGGATTCTTGGGTGGAATAACCATTATTGCGGCCCACATTCAGCCAAATTATACATAGACTGGAAAGCATTAGTGACCAACTTGCACAGAAGAAGTGTTGGAAGGTATTCTCATTCTTACATGCATTATTCCCACAACATATAAATTTGTTTAAAGACGTTAACTCGTGCTTGGTTTGTATTACTGCAGCAGTTGCTGCCTTTTCAATGTTTCCCAAGCTTAGAATCCGTACGGAAGAAAGATCGTTCTGACCCAAGCAGTCGGTCCTCCTGCTCAACCATTCAATGATATTCATTCCACATCTTTCAGTTATCAATATCAAGTGAGAAACATGGATATTACAATCCAACAGGGTGCATATGCTTCAGTAATTTCAGGTTGAAGCAGGTTGTTTAAAAATGGAGTATGCTTGTATTCAACTCATTATTCAACTTTGAGATCGAGTCATCATTCGGCGAGGAGGCTTCTGAACTCTATCCTGATGTCAAGTATACCACAGTGGATGAGTACCTCAACCAGTTTGTCTGAGTTGTGTATGTATTGCTCAAAATAAGTGTATTCCTTATTCGTGCTTGTGTGGTGTATATGGCCCTTGTCATTATGAAACTTGAAAGTGATATATGAAAATGGCTGGTTGTGTTTTGAATAATGAATCTAAGAAAATGTAGAATACTTGGGAAGGAGTGTCTCATCGTGTTTACTTCATCACTTCATGTTCAACGAGCGAGAGAAATAGGCTCCTCTCAGAATGTCTTTATGTTATTTACAAAGAAAATGTTCATATAAATAAAATATTATATTTTACCTAACTATTTTACCTATCTCCATCGGAGTAAACACTCTTTTTCATCGTCTAAATTATACCCAACTTATATAATACTATATTTTATCCATCTCCATTGAGATGCTCTAACACATCATTATCATAATTGGCGTGTTATATCTTCAATTTCATTTAACAATAAATACCTCACCGGTTCAATTGACTCACGCAAACAGAATAAGTCAGATTGGCTAGTGATACGGTCGGTCCCTTCGGAACTTTAATTGTTGTTCTTCATAGTCACAGCGGGTCCCACCTTACAGCTAATAACGTACAAGGCAACAAAAATACTACCTAACACGTGGCGTTTATATACTGGTTGAACATACATAGCCAATACGATCACCACAACAGTGTAGCTAAAAATAAAATGTGTGGCTGATATCTCCACACACTGCATGACACGCAACTACTTATTGGGCCAGGCCCAGCCCATTCATATTCAATCCTTCTCGAAAGTCCGTAACCTTTTCCAACGTGTTGAAATCACATATCCAATAACCACACGCCACGCGTACAGTCCGTTTTCTTATCTCATCACCCTTTCCCATCCGCCAGACTTCTTCTCTCAACGATTCCATTTCCAACCCCTATAAACTCGACCTCGCCGCTACAATCCTCCATCTGAATCCATCGCCGCTTTCTCTAATTTCAATCTTCGAACTTAATTTTTCGATCTTGGCGAATTTTTTAACCGACTCGAGTTATTGTGCTATACAGTTTTCCGATGGAGATTCCGGTGATTAACAGGATTGGTTGACTAAAGGAGCATGCTCGGTTGAGAGAATTATGCACACACGTCTCCAAGCAAGTCAAAGAAAATCATCATACAACCCACCTGCACATGATCCCATCAATCTATGAAGAGTGGAGCTTGTAGGAGTCAATGAATCAGATCATGGAGCTAGTGGAGAGAGTGGAGTTAGATCATAAAGAGTGGGGTTAGTGGAACTAACCGCCACACCTTCCACTACAACCACACTTGGTGCATCAGCCTATATAAGCAGCATCAAAGGGTTTATGGAAA
>JAWWMW010001682.1:137727-149009 GCA_035048345.1 Echeveria elegans | reverse complement strand
CTGGATTAGATGATTTCGAGAAGGGAATATACTTTCATGGAATACTACTTACATCTTATCTAATGTGTATACTGTATGTAACCCTTCTGCCCAAAGGGTATGTATCCTATAAAGACAGATGCTTTAGCTCTAGGATGACATTTTTCCTCTACTGGGGCTAGTATTGGTAATGTAACATGAGCATCCCAATATTCTAACATGATCAAAGAAAGGGGTTTTATGGAAGAGTAGGGCATTTGTTGGATAATGTGTCTGATGGCATTCTATTGAAGATGTAGGTGGCGGTGAGGACGCAATCACTCCATAAGAACACATGATCACTGGACTGGAACTTTAATGCGTGCGCTGTCTCCAGTAAGTATCAATGTTTTCTTGTCGCAACTCCATTCTGTTGGGGAGTATAAGAGCATGATGTCTGCTGAATACATCCTTTAATTAGACTGTAGAAAACTAAATACTTTGTTATTGAGAAGTTTCATGCCATTATCTGATCTGATGACTTTAATCTTGGGGTGAAAATGTGTCTCGACAATGTTGAAAAAAATAAATCCGTAAATTTTTCGTCTCTCCCCTGTGTGTCATTAGATAAGTCCAAGTGAAGTTTGAAAAATCATCAACGATGGTTAATTAGAAAATATTTAGCACCTATCAATGTAGCATGCTTAAAAGGACCCCAATTGTCACTGTGAATCAGATCATATGAAGAAGTACTTGTTGTCGAACTAGTTTGAAATGATTGTCTAGTCTGTTTAGCAAGCGGACAAACTTTGCAATCTATAGGATGACCTTTACAAACCAAGTTAGGTATGTAACTGCTAAACTTATTTGAGAGTAAAAAAAAAAGGAATGTGGCCAAGTCTCTCATGCCACCACAAAGTAGTAGAACTTTTTATCTCCCTGATTTGTTAAACATGTCTTGATTGCTTCAGACTTTAGCTCGTATAACCTCTGAGTAGCACTACCAATCAATAATGGAGTCCCCTTTGATAGGTCCTGAAGATAGCAACCCGTATTAGTGAACGTAGAAATACTGAAATAGGCTGAACTTCAGACTAGGTACGAGAAGGACATCATGTAGTGTAAGATGATTATCAATAGTAAACTTTCCATACTGGGTAACTGTAACTGTGTTTGCATTACGGAAATTGCAGGAAATCAACAGAAGAATCAACAAGAATTGTGTGACTTACGTTGTCAGAAGAAGCAGTCCATTAGCGGAAAAAAGATCTTCAAGATCTGCTTGATGAGGAAGGATCAAACACGATCGGCCACCAGAATCAAAAACAGGGACCTCAGAAGGCTCTGATACATGAAGAAAGTGATGATCGGATGCTGGAAAGCATTGCTCCAGCGAAGTGAACGGAATCCGGAAAGTTGCAAGGAAGATGTAAACAGTAAAATGTAAATTGTTATTCAGGGAAAGCCAATTTGGCATATATAGTTTTACGACTATCAGGTTATTACAGAACCAGACCTGAACTTTTACATAATTACATAAGAACCCCATCTATATAAACAATAGAAACTTGGAGCTGCGTCTGGACGGTCCGTCCGTATATCAAGGGTTAAAGCAGTAGATTTTATAAGCGAAAAAGTCTAGATGGGTTCAGTTTCTCCCGGTGTCTGAAATAATTCTTTCAATTTCTTCAAGTAAGCGTTCCTTTTCTTCTCCCAACTCCTCGTTTTGGACCTGCAGCTCTTCTATCTGTTTAGTCTGCTCCGAGTCCTTCCTGAAATACCAAATGCGTAACAATATAACAGCTAAAAGGCGTCGATGTTTTAGCCGTTGATCGGTTTCTTGAGTATTTTATCAAGGAAACTTTTTGGGTCACTCAGAAAAAAAAAAGGTTACCTATTCATGAACGACAGATTCAACTTGAGTGACCTGACCTCTTTCTCGAGATTTTCACATCTCTTCAAAATGGACTGCATATCTGATGGAATGGCGGGCGTCGAGTTTCTCTCCTTTGCTTCAGCCATTCTGAATTATGACAGTAAGTGATCAAACTTAAAAAGCAGACTCCATCAGGATGTTGACACAGAAATACTCAAAGACTTACTTTCGTGATCGCTCCACTCTCCGCTTTTTGGTAGGGTCTCCGCAATCAGCTGCGTTGGAACATGCATTCGCTCCATGAATTGAAAAATAGAAAAGTGTGCTTATGCCAAGTAAATTTAGACCATTGCTGGAGATGAAATTTGGCTTGATAACCATTCAAAGAGTTGCTTACCTGAAACAGTTGACGTCACCGAGCCATATCTAACTAAGCTCCCTCTCTGTGAAAATATTTGAGCAATGCGAAAAGAAATTGTTAAGAGGAGCAAGAAAAGAAGAAGAAGAAGTTAACTGCAAAGTTAAGTACCTTTTTATTATTTTTCAAGTTGTCGTAGATTTGTTCTCGAAAATCTGAAATATCAATAAGATCAGGAAATTTATGTATTTGATTTAAGCACTGCTGGAGTCGAGACTAAAAGAACTTACTCGTTGGGAATGCATACCTTTGGCTTTTAGGCCATTTTCAGGACTTCTGTTTTTACCAACTTCTTTCCTACTACTGTCCGAAACACATATGGTCTGACCCGAGTTGCTAGGACCATCGCAAACGTCAAACCGGGATGAAACAACTGGTGCAACAGCAGAGGAGTCACTCTGACAAGGCTCTTGAGAGCAAGGGTTCATTTGGTTTTGGTTTGATGGAGACATAAATGATTCTAACCCAACGTCGTAGTGTCCTTCCGATGCTTGTATTCCAACTAGATCATGAGCTTCAGAATAAACTGCTGCTCCATTAGATTCATTAAATTTGTTTCCTTGTATGTAACTCATTTCCTGATTACTTAAATCATTTTGCGGAAAATGGAAGCAGCCAGACGCCTCTTCCATCGCATGTGTATCAAAATTGTTGATAGCTCTCTTGTTTTCAAGCGTCCCTTTTAGCATGTTTACGAGTGAGGACACTTGGTCTAGATTCCCATACTGTGCGTGGTTGAAGTTATTGTTGGAGTTCGAATGAGGCATGAAGGAAGGACTCAGGTGATCCTGCATCTCATTTGGTGGAAGTTCTCCGAAGTCATTACGATTTGACAGCTCTTGCTTCATGACACTTTGCGCTGATGGGTTCTGCACTGCTTCCATGCCAATATATGTCTGCATATTTTGCATCGCAACGTACCTTCTCCTATAATCCCACGTTTTTGTGTCATGTCAATCTACTAGTTTCAAGTTATAAGAGATTATTATGAACACAAGAAGTATCACCTCAGCTCGGATGACCTACTTCTGGTCATGGGTTGGGAACTATGGAACCATGCCTGCAGGATAAGCAAGAAGTCAATGAGCCTCTAAAGCTAAACATAGTTCAAAGGCCTATGAAGAAGCCAAAGATAAACAGACCTTAGCTAAGTACAAGTTACTCGCCTGCAGTCCTTTTTCCGCCGCGTTCCTGGTTGCACAAAAATGAATTAAAAGAGAGAACAGTAAAATAAAAAATCAAAGCTTACAGGGAAAAAAAAGAGGCTAGAATTTTGGTGTGTTGGAAAGGAAGCAGAACCTCAGTTGATGATGATGAATCATGTCGCTCGAGATATCTTGTTCTGGCAGGTGCTGTGGAGATTTGTTATCTGTGCCTTTTCTTGGATGTATGTTTCCATTTTGTCGTCCAGACAAGGAGGTGGGTTCATTTAAAATCCTGCAATTGTTCCGGTTGTGTGAGTCCACTTGTAGCTAATGTGATCTGAAGACCCAAAAAAAGGGGGTTCAGTTCGGAGTTGATGCTCGCTTACCGACGTGATAGATGTCTAGGGCGATGTCCCATGCTCTCCGAACCAAAGGGATGACTCTATAACAAAGAAGAAAATGTCACAAGTAGAAAAAATCTGATTTTTGAAAACATCATAATACGTTGACTTACCTCTCCATATGTTAGCCAGGTCTTAAAAAGTTCCTCGCTATCGACCCGGAAATTCTGAGAGAGGTTCTTAAGACCCAATATCTCCATAGTTGGCAATTCCATGCCCACTGAACTATCCATCACAGTTTTCAGAAACATCTCCTCGCTCGAGTTCCTAAACAAGTCTGAGTATCCCCTCCCATCCGTTCCCATCGCACTCCCCTATTCCCCGAAACTGCTCAAAAGCTGATCGATCAGATACAAACTAAACCTTTCAGCAGTATTCAGGAAAATGACTTCTCATTTATAGACGTTTAACATAAACCTTTAATGATGCTTGGCTAGCTGACTTTTTTTTTTCTGAAGCTGTAGAGTTCAGATAAATTGCGGAATGATTGTAAGTACTGAAAATGAGATTATACAGCAAGCCTACGCGTATATCTTTCAGTCAAATCCATTTTACTATCTGTTACTTGACGCTAACAATTGTACTGATAACAACAGAATCTAAAAAAACTTCAAATTGTCTAAAGATTCCAAACCAAAAGATTTGTCCTGTTCTATATGTCAGCAAAAAAGTTCAAGGATTAAGACAACATAAAGAACTCAGAATACAAACAGTTTCATTGAATATAAACAAATCCCTGCAAGCTTAAATAACACAATACTTTCCTGACGCATCACCTAAAAAAAATAAAGAAACATCCGCATAAGCAACTGACATAAAAAAATCCGATATGGACGCAGGTTAGTTATACATGGAGCAGGAGAGAACTGGCATCAGCAATGATGCTATCGGCGAGAGGGACCTTTTCAAGTTTTTTTTTCGTCATGGGGTAGTAATTTTGGTGCATTTCTCATTCTTATAGAAAATTCTAGGATTGATTTTTATCTATTCTTTTTGGAGTACAGATCAAGAATATGCTTTATATTCCTACAGGATCCTCGACCATGGAAAGTGCCTGCGTAACTAACACCTAACCCAAGTTCGTCAACCCTTCAAATGTGGAATATTTTTATATATAAGGTCTACTTACAGTGTGATCTCAGCGTGAGTTTGCATACATGATATTGTTGACTAGCACACCTAGTCTGCAATCTGCATTAAGGTCAGATACAAAGCCGAGAGATATTTACATGTACCTGCAGGCTGCAGCTTTCGAATTCGAATATTGAAACAATATGTCGAGCAATGAAAGAAAGAAAAAACTAGAAATGACAGTCAGTGAGAAAAGAAAACAAACAAGAAAATGTCAATGGAATGAGGAATGAGACAACCATCAACAAACATATAATCTGAATTTTGGATCTACAAGGCTTCTAAGTTTTAAGTTACTTCGTAATCGCTAGGTATATAAAGGAAGTTAATGTGCCGGCATCAGACAGCTTTTCGCATTTGGCTTTATATACCGATTTGCTGACTGAATGACTGATCAAAAATGACTATGGCTGTATGTTTCTGTAACAGTGACACCGACACTATCATTATGTGAATTTGGAGCCCCATTCACTATCTTCATTTTCAATTCAGGTAAATTGAGAAGAGACAATCAAGTGTGAGAGCTTGCTCAGTCTTCATGGTGCTTGACTCCCAACCAGTTTGGGCCATCACATTCACACCAAATACCAAACTGAACTTAACTTTACGTGAGCAAAGTACTCATTTTGTTAGACATTTAAAAAAAACTACTTAATTTGGTCAAAAAGAGATACAGAAAAATATTATTATTAATGGATTTTAAATGGATTAAATGATCTAATCCATTTAATACATGTAATTGGATTAAATGGTCCCAACAGATTGAGATGAATTCATTTAATCCATTAGATTTCATTAATACATTGGATTTTTTTTATTCCAACGGATTACTTTGCCACCTCTAGATCTGAACATATGAGAGTTTTTACTCAACCATTTAATGAGGTTTTTTTTGGCAGCATCGAAGATTGAGTGAACTTCCTTGAGGACAAAAGTTCATTAGAATAGATATATCTTGATAGAGTTAAAATGCATGCCGACTATTAGGGATGACAATTGGACCTGCCGCACCGCCGACACGCCCTACCCCGCAAGCGAAACAGGGCAGGGCGAGACAATTTTTTTGACCCGCCCCGACCTGCGACGGGTCCAATTCAGTCTGCCGCCCCGCCCCGCCACGTGATTAACACTAATTAATCCTAATTAATCCCTAATTAACCTTAATTAACTGCAGATGGGGACGAGACGGGTCCAATTTGCCTTAGTTAGGGACGGGTCGGGGCGGATCAGATCCAATCGTGGGTAGACGAGGGTTGGGGCGGGTCCAATCGTGGATCGGCGCGGGTCGGGACGGGCCCTTTGCCATTCCTACCGACTATTCAAAAAAAAAAAAAAATTTAAAAAAACATCGGACGCGACAAGCAATCAATAAATCAAAACAACCAATAAGAAGGCAAGCATAGCATCCAACGGTCCTGATTCATATCAGATGAAAATTAATCATGTACGTAATAATCAATCATTGTACGGAGCAAAAAGAGAAGTCGAAAACTGAAGTGGATTGCAAGAGAGAGAGACACTGACGACCGACGACGACTCCGATTGACTCGCCGCTGATCGTCTCCGTGCGTACACTTTCATCTTCTCTCTCGCTTCAATTTCGCTCACATCAAATTAACTGCCTTTTTTAGGTTTCGTTTTTGAAGTTGATTTAGAAGAAAAGAGTAATCAAACAAAAATTAGGGTTTCGAACTGAAAATACTGACAGTTTCGGATCTTGAAAGCAACAGCACTTGTATACTTGATATTCTGTTGCTTAACGCATGCACATCATTTACAACTTGTTTTTGGTGAAACATGCGAACACATGTGTCATTTCATTTATGACTACTGGCTTTTCTTAGTATTATATTTACTCTTTTAGTTGCTGAAATGGTATGTAATACATGTAAGTAGGGCTTAGGTTTACCCCTTATGCATGTGTAACCTATGTTTGTTTTCGTATTTATTAATCTGGATTTATTTGAAGAGGATTAATTAGGTCGATGGGGGAAACGGTTAATGTCTATGGGTTGCCAGCTTCGGCCACTAAAGAAGCATTCACAAGGTTTGTAGAGAGCCACACTGGAAAAGGAACCGTTGTCTCAGTGAATCTGAAGAAGGGGAAAAGAAAGCATGCAGTTGTGAAATTTTCAAGCAGGAGCTCTGCTGAACTGATTATCAATTTACCTGATGAGTCTCTCCGTTTTGAAGGCTCTTTTTTGAAGGTGTGCTTAGTGGGTAATACTATTGAGACAAACCCGGAGAATCCTGTGCAAAATGTGGATCTTGTTACGCTTTATCTTGGTTGTCAAGTTAAGGCAAACAAGTTTTGTGCATACTGGAGCACACGTCATGTTTACATAAGTTTTGTCCTTCAGCAGAGGAGGATATGCTTCTTTCTATCATATGGTTCGAAGGAATACAAGCTTGAACTTCCATATGTCAACATTTGGCAGATGCAGCTGCGCCGTCCTCTTGAATTTTCATCAAAATATCTCTTGATTCAGGTGCCTGTCTGTACTCATTTTCATATATTGCAGTTGTGAATTCTTCTTTCTGCATATGATTTATAGTTTTAACTTTTAAGTCACCTAGCATGACATGCAACTTCCAAATGTTTGCTAATTGAACATGGCACAACGAGGTATAACTGACTCACAGATTATTTAGACTGCAGAACTTGTCGATAAGTTAAAATAGTTTTGGCATAGTCAATGTCTTGTAGAATATACATGGATCCACAGGATAATTTTCTTGGTAGATTATAGAGATGAAGTTTTGATACATTGTGAAATGAGGCATGTGAAAGCTAACTAACTTTAATTTCCTTTCACTGCAGCTTTACGGCATTCCATATATATATGAGCGGACTGATGCAAGTAAAGGCACATTTACAAGTCCGGAGCTCATTACTGATAAAGGATGGGTCAGAACAACAGATTTCACACCTTCAGGGTGCCTTGGGCAATCTTCTAGCATCTGTTTGGAGATTCCTCATGGAAAGACAATTCCTAATTTTCGACAGCATTTTGTTTTCTATAAAGAAATTCGCGGTCACTTTGAGTTGGAGTATGGCCCTACCTTTTCGGACAAAGTCGATATAGTGCCCATTATCTCCTCTCCAAGGAATATCAACTTGCCGTTTGATATATTGTTTAAAGCTAATAGCTTGGTCCAAAACGGGTGTCTGCCTGGACCAGCACTTGATGCTAATTTTTTCAGTCTACTTGATCCAGGAAGACATGACATTTCCTACATTGAGAAGGCTCTTGACACATTATTTCATATGAAGGAGTGTTGTTATGACCCAGTCAAGTGGCTCAGTGAGCAGTACAGCAAGTACGAAAAAGCAAGGCGGCCAATCAAACCTGGTGCACCTCTCTTGAATGCTGGATTGGTATATGTGAGACGAGTTCAAATAACTCCAACTAAGGTCTATTTTTGTGGTCCAGAACCTATTGTCTCAAATCGTGTATTACGCCACTATCAGAATGACATCGACAACTTTCTGCGGGTCTCATTTGTAGACGAGGATGGAGATAGACTTTTCTCCACCGCCTTAACTGTGCGTGCAGCAAAAGAAACTGAGGGTAGTTTCACCAGTATTTATGAGAGGCTGATTAATGTCCTTAAGAATGGCATAGATATTGGCGGCAGGAGATTTGAATTTCTCGCCTTTTCATCAAGCCAACTGCGGGAGAATTCGTGTTGGATGTTTGCTTCTAGGCCCGGTCTCTCTGCTACAACCATAAGAAAGTGGATGGGCAATTTTAGCACGATTAAAAATGTGGCCAAATATGCTGCAAGATTAGGCCAATCTTTTGGTTCGTCCACGGAAACACTAAGTGTACCTTACAAGGAAAAAATTACAGTCCCTGATATTGAGCTGAGAGTGGACGGGATGCAATATAATTTTTCTGATGGAATTGGTAAGATATCATCCGGATTTGCGAAGCAGGTTGCCACAAAATGCCATATAAAAGGCCAAACTCCTTCTGCATTTCAGATTCGGTATGGAGGGTACAAAGGTGTAGTGGCAGTTGATCCAGAAATGACAGGACCAATTAAATTGGCACTGAGAGACAGCATGTGCAAGTACAAGTCCAGTAATGTAAAACTAGATGTCCTGTCTTGGAGCAAGTCTCAACATTGCTTTTTAAATCGTCAGTTGATAACTCTTTTGTCTACTCTTGGAATTCAAGATTTTGTATTTGAAAGGAAGCAGAAAGAGATTATTCATCAGCTGGATACTATTATGACAGATAGGCTCAAGGCTTGTGAAGTACTAGACACATTGTCGTCCGGAGAGATCGCCCACATTCTGAAAGAAATGCTTATGGTTGGTTATAGGCCCGATGAGGAACCTTTCCTGTCAAAAATGTTAAAAACGCTCCGTGATTATAAATTGTTGGAATTACAGTACAAATCGAGAATCTATATTGAACACGGAAGGGCACTTATGGGATGTCTTGATGAAACCAAGACCTTGGAGTATGGCCAAGTGTTTGTTCAGTATTCTCACTATAAATTTAACCGGGGTAAAACTATTGCCAAGGGAAATGTAATAGTAGCAAAAAATCCTTGTCTGCATCCAGGAGACATCCGCATCCTTGAAGCCGTTGACGCTCCTTCGTTGCGACATATGGTGGACTGTGTTGTTTTCCCGCAGAAAGGAATGAGGTAATTTCGGTGTCCGTCTGTCATGTACTCATGTTTGTGTTAACTTTGTCTCTTAAATATTTTTGGGACCTTTCAGGCGTCAGCAATCTATTACTGGAGATGACCAAACCCCTGTATGTATAATCTGGTCATATTAACTGATCTGTTTAGTCCTAATCTGGAATTGTAGGCCTCATCCAAATGAATGCTCGGGGAGTGATTTAGATGGAGATATTTACTTCGTCTGTTGGGACCCGGACCTGATTCCTAGTCGGCCATTTTCTCCCATGGATTATGCCCCTGCACCTAGTGTGTTGTTGGATCATGATGTAACAATTGAGGTACCTCCCTAATGCTTTGAGTAAGGCCATACTAAATATATTCTTGACTTCTACTTATTCTGGGTTTTGTAGTTTCTATATCAGCTTCCATTTGCTATCAACTATCATATCACGTGTCTCCAGTTTGTTTTTCAATTCGAAGCATGTTTCAGTTTCACTTTCATAGGTTTGTTTTTGTAAAAAAGTAAAATAAACTTTTGCAAAAAATTTGGCGGTCCTAACGATCCGAACTGAGACTGGACCAACAAAGATCGAAACCGTCGGTCTCAGTTCGGGTCGGTCTTCGCTCCATATTTTTTGAAGTTATCGGTCTCGTGGTCCGGACCGTTGTGCAACCCTAGATTCCTACGCGATAAACCATTTTCTAGTCGAGGATCATGAACGGAGTTTCATCGTAATTTTAACTGTCTACAGCTGGAGCTTAAATGTTTCTTTCTCCATGTCAACTACCTGAACTCCAAAATCTCATCATTCTAATCAGTCGAGAAGCCAATAAATAAAATGAGAGGGCAGTGGAGCACCTTAGCCTTCATTGCGCGATAACATTTGCAACCGTGTTTACAGAAAATATAAAAAATTTAATATATTTTTCCCAAAAGTATAAAAGAAAATATAAAAAAGACTTCATAAATAATACAATTCATTACAATTATCAGTTTACAACACTCTTCTTCGAGATTTCATTTTCTGAAATGTCTGAAGTACATCTTCAGTTTTCACGGTTAATAAATGCTATCAAGAGATCATTCAACCATTCATCTCCTATCTTATTAGGAAGCCGAGTCTTGACAATATTCATAATAGAAAATGTCATTTCCACTCCTCTGGTTGCAACCGGTAAAAGCATAGCCAATTTGAACTTCATAAGCAAATAAATCAAAAGATGAATCAAATGTTTTCTCAACAATTTTCTTACCAAATCTTATTATTCCGTCAAGATTAGAAAAATCTTCAATCATGCATGACATCTTGAAAATATGCAGAAGTGCTAATTCAAACTCCATGATATGAATCGGAGAGAATTTAGAACGATATAATTTTATAAAATTTATTTCCCTTGTCAAACGCAGAAAATAAGTTCCATTGATTAAGACAAGTCATACAAGAAAGGGCAAAACAGTCCTATTACTTTAACAATCCAGCTTTTCCGCACTATATCTCTGAAATTCATCCTATCGTCTTCTTCCCCATTCTTCTCTTCAATCAATAAAGATACACCAAATCCCAAATCCAAAAAATGAGCAACAACAAAAAGTCCCAATCAAATTTCAACTGGGGCTCAGCCCTAATCGGCGCAGCAACTGCAACAGCAACAGCCGCACTCCTAATCGCCAAGCCCAAAGACCCAAAATTCCATCTCATCTCAATCCA
>JAWWMW010001682.1:39360-56806 GCA_035048345.1 Echeveria elegans | reverse complement strand
CCCTATACTCTAAATCCTTAAAGCTGACATTGAACATGCACAAACCCAAAATCCTAAAATCCCTAAATCCCTAAATCCCTAAATCGCTAAATCAACGCACATCGATAATTCATCAAATACCTCAACAATTAACAAGTGATTGAATACGTACCTGAATCTCGCGACATCTCCGATGAAGCCTTGAGCAACAACAATCGACGAACGCACGGATCGAACCTCACAGCGCCGCTAGTCACTGAAGATGAGTAGTGAGAAGTGAGAAGTGTGAATTGAATGTGTAATTCGACTAAGGACGATACCTACATCGACTCAATAACGGTGGTTAGCGCGTACAAACGCGTAGACGTTAACTACGACGATAAGGTCTCAAAATGTTAACGGAGAATACGAGGAGGTATTTAAGTGTGAATAATAAAGACAGAGGTATCTTCCTGAAAAACAGGTAAACGTAGAGGTATTTTTCTGTAATTACCCCTAGTTGAATCATAAAGGTCCAGTTTATACAGACTTAAAGGCTTTTTGGGTGGGCTGGCTTGGCTGAAAAGGCCAATTGGCCTTGTTAACTGCCCATTTTTAGGGCCGTAATGAGTGACTCACTTTTCAATCAAAAGTAGACTGGAAATTCAAAATTCTGATCTGGAAAAAAAAAAGTTACATTTGCAGTGTAACATTTTAGCATGTAACAACTGACAAGGAGTACATATATTTTGTAGGTCTTCAAAACCAAATTGCTTCACTAACAAATCAAGCTCGGTCTCAGATTCAAGAAAATTCCATCAGCTTTCAACTTCGCTAGTTGATCATCAGGAAGGGTTACCATGACTGTCCGAGAAAGTCCCCCATCAGGTGATGGCATAACAAGAATCAAACCTTTTCCTTGTGAAGCTGCAGCATTACCAATGTGGCATGAAACATGAACTGGTCTCTCACCTTCCTCGAACGCTGTCTCGTAAAATATAGACTTGCCTGAACTAGAGTCGATCAAATGTTCCGTGCTAATGCAGGTCAGTTCAGGTCCATAAGCATGATACTTATTTTCACTTGACTTCGGACACTCCATCCATTTCATAGCTGAATCAATCTCTACGTCATTGATTCGACAAGAATGGAGATAGATTTTCCCTGCAAGATTTGGTAGCCAGTTTCCAGCATCCATTTCCTCATTTGTCACGGACAGATTCGAAAAATGCAGGGCATTTCCAAAGTATCCAAGGGAGAGTGGCTCACTTAAGACCTGCCTAAAGTCCATGCAAATTGAAAGTGAGTGTTTCTCTTTACAGTCAGACTTCATTGCATTCTCTACACATTTCCAAAATACAGCCGCCAGCAGATTGAATGGTGTAACATTAGCGCAATGTAAGTGTATTTCATCTAAGCATTGCTTGATGGCAGAGTCGGAGAAGATGAATGTGGCTGTTTCCATTTTGATCTGACTGGGATCGGGTTCTATTAAACCCTCCAACTTTGGGTCATAGTCTGAATTCATTATGGAAGTTGTCTGTGGCCGTAATCCTTTGAATGACGGTGGGTGTGGAATGGGCTGGTGACAGTGCGTCATTGTCCATGCTTCAAAGAGAGTTGCTAGAAAAGTAAGGTCTGCTAGCATATGGCTACAGCTTAGTCCAATAGCTAAACCCCCTCCTACAAAATCATTGATCTGGAAATGCAGTTCCAGTTAGCCCATCAATACTCAAAAGTATTGAATCCGAGACGCTGTTGAAGTAAAAGATGCTCTTGAGAAATTGTCATTATCCCTCATCGCCAAAATGAAAGAATGATGTTATGTATATCTTGGTTACCACCTGCACATCTCATAAGCCTTGGCTTTTGAGTTGAATGGTCGGTGGAACCAGAATATACTAGTTTTTCACAGACGCTATTACCATAAGACTTCACCTTAGTCTTGTGACAGCAATTTTAGAATAATTGGTGTCACTTTTAGTTTAGTCACTTTTTATATATAAAAACTGCTGTTTTAGAATTCTGAAATTGGCAGTCAGTGCACTTGATTATGTCGAAAACTAATCCAAATACCGGAAAATGTTCTGAAACAGATCTAGACAGTTAAATACCTGTATCCGAAAAGGAGACCACATAGTAGGATCCTGAGGCATATTCTGCCAAGCTGTAAGATCCATCTCTTCACACCCATAACCAGACTTCAGCCACTCATCAAGTGTGACACTCACATTAGCTATAAGAACACGCACACCAGCGTCATTACAGTTAATCTCCCAATCACCATTCTCATCGCACCGTAACCTCCCCATAATAGGTGGATACATAGACAAAACCTTTGAAAGTGACACCCTAAGACCATCAACATCAAAACATCTGACAGAGCTGTTTCGGTAATAGTACACTAAATGAAGTGAATGCGGAGACATCAGCTGATCCAGAGCTGAGAATTTGTGAACTAAGCCTGGCTTGACTGGCGTGCTTGATACCACAGTAAGAATTGAGTGAACATCAACTTTCTTGGTCTCATTTTTTTGACTAGA
Organism: Echeveria elegans; assembly: GCA_035048345.1. Classification (NCBI taxonomy): domain Eukaryota; kingdom Viridiplantae; phylum Streptophyta; class Magnoliopsida; order Saxifragales; family Crassulaceae; genus Echeveria; species Echeveria elegans. Next base: position 54,305 of record JAWWMW010001682.1, on the reverse strand, counting down.
CTTTGTCTCAAAATCCAACATTTTTTTTGAGGATGTTGATTGTGAGAATGTGAGAGTTGAATTGCAGATGGATTTATAAAATTTGTGGATCTGAGAGGGATGAAGGTGTAGCAATGTATAGTATTTATGAAGGATGGCAGAGGACGTATTAGTAGTTGTTGACTCTTGTTAGAAGGATAGATAGCATTCATGTTTCAGACGCACTTCTCTTGAAAGCTGTGTGTGTGTGTCAGTGTTCTTATGGGATGCAGTGAAGAGTTTTAATGCAAAAATCTTGACGCAGGCTTGGTCTAAGGCTGTAACTTGTCCAAGTTTTGGCTTAGGTTTTTCAGACCAGATTTTGTTTAGTAATATGAACAGTTTTAGGTTATGTAAATAGTTATCAATTTCCGGCAGATTCCCTAAAACCAAGAAAATTTGGGTGGGTTACGGAATTGTATAATAGATCTGCCAGGGTATGTTAATAATGTGTTAATTTTCAGGGGTTGATTTTCTGGGGTTCAAGAGTTTGACTACGCTTTGTACAGTATTAACTCAAATCTTAAATACCAAAATTACGTGAGGAATGAAAAATGTTTTAAGGATTCAAAGTTCGAACCCACAATCGTGAGGAACTTTTTTTAAGGTTGATTATTCAACCAATGAGTCATTACCTTATTGACAATTAAATTTTAAAATGTTTAACGCGTTGAATTAGTGAATAACATTGAAATTCAAAAGCACCCTCTGTTTCCGAGATAATTTAAGTTACGAACGTTAATCAAATTTATTTATTTGTTTTCATTTTTTATTGCAATGTTTATTATTTTATTATACAAAAATTAAATTAAATTGATTTCTTATAACTCATAAGAACAATTACAGATGAAAACAAATTGGATCATCTAGTCATTCCATACGTAACGAAAACTCATCCGCAAACGCTTTCTGCTAGACAAAGAATCATTATTGTCTCAGGATAGAGAGAGATACTGAGGGCTTCAAACCCTTGGCCCTGCGCACTTCGTCATCAGTGTTCTGTGCAACCCACATGTTCTTTCTCCAAAGCCTCCCGAATATTATAAAAGACTCAAAAATAAATTCATTAACAGATCTAGAACAACCAGCCTCATACCAAGAAATTTTTTGCTCCTCTGCTCACCTAGCTGCCTCCCCTGACTCCAGCACTGCACCTTCTTCAACAAAAGAAACAATGGACACATCCACACGGTTCCCTAGGGATGTGCATCCGGGTCACCCGACCCGGGACCAGAATCGGGTTTTTCAGAGAAATGGTGACCCGAGGACCGGACCGGAAATCCAGGTTTTCCTTTGTTTTTTAAATTTTCCGGGTTTGGACCGGACCGGATCGGAAACCCAGGTTTTCCTTTGTTTTTTAAATTTTCCGGGTTTGGACCGGACCGGGACCGGAAAACCCTAAAAAATCGACCCGGGATCGGGAAATTCCGGTCTAATCCGGTCCGGTTTTCCGGTCCGATCTGATTTTGTGCATCCTACAGTTCCCTACCGCTAGGGGTGTGCATGGGTCGGGCATGACCCGGCCCGAACCCGACCCGAAAAATTCTCGAGTCACACTACCCGGCCCGAACCCGATCCGACAAAATTTGAACATGCCCGGTGCCCGTCCAAACCCGACCCGAAAATGAAAAAATGTGTATTCGAACGAGCCAAGTTTGAAAAAAGCTTAGCTCTACCGAAAATTCATTCAAATTTTTTATTTCATATTTAAGCTCATCTCTACCTTCCTTACATTAATGAATAAATTGATTCCAGTATCGTATGTGAAAACAACTTTAATAGGCATAGTTTGGGAAAACATTTATCCCTCTGAATAAGGTTCATTTCTTAGCAAGAAAAGATGGAAGTAAAGAATATGAACTAATAACGCAGCAACGAGAATGACGTTCAATAATTGGTGAGACCGCTAAAAAATCGAGGTATCGAATTTATTGCTACTGCAATGTCCCAGCAAGTATAAGTCCAGCTCTTGTTCTTCATCTTTTCAGTTGGTACAAATAAACACAGTAAAATATCAACCATGTTGTCCCACATCGCTCATTTGTTCAATTGAATGAGCACAAAATACATATATAAGACATGGATTAAGTAGAGTAAGTTTATATATCTTCAATTAAGCTTAATTGAGATAAAAAAAAGCTTAGCTACATTAAGCTTATCTTAGTTATTATATATATATATATATATGTATAAGTATATTTAAAAAATTGATTCGGTCGGGTCGGGTCGGGCCGCCCGAGGCTTAACCCGAGCCCGTCCAAATCTTCTCGTATGATATCTTGGCCCGTGTCCAAATGCTCTCGGGTCGGGCGCTCGGACCGGGTCGGGCCTTGCACACCCCTAGTCATCGAATGGAGGCGTCCATCCAAAATTAGAAGAGCCATAAAACAGATGAAGTGACGAACTCATCTTTCTGAAAATCCAACTCTCCGTCAATCGTCGGCGCATAGCAGGGTGAGTCCCGATTTTTGAATTTGGGAAAAAGGGTTTTGTTTTGATTTGTATTTAGGGTTTTCTTTGGTACCGCATTTCTGAAAAGTTTGAATTTTATTTTTGTTTTTTACATTTTTTTGATTTCCAGTGGTTGGGGTTGCTGTTGAAAATTGATCATTTAGTTATTTGGGTTGTTAAAGACTTAAAGTAATTATTGATGAACTGTTAATCTGTGCAAAGATACCTAGTGTCAATAATCCAAATAGATCCGTTAATACTTGTTTAAAAAAATAAGGAATATGAATAAAAAATTAAAATAAAACAAACATCGTCTGCTCAACCGGATTCCATAGAGAAATCAAGGCTTCGTTTATCTCGTGATGGTCGTCGTTTTATCCAATACTGCATTCCATAATTGTCGTCATTCAACCAAAATTATAAACCTAGTTGTGAGCGGAGATGATCCATAATTTTCTGGATTCAATCTTTTAAATTTAATCCAATCTCAATATTCTGACGAGACGATCACAGCCAATATCTCGACGAGACGGTCCATCGATTTTTTTTGAATTCATATCCATCATCTGATACGTACCTGGTTGTGCGTATAGGAAATAAATGAATGATAGAAGAAGTACTGAGGAAGAAGAATAGAAGAAAAGAATTAGAGACGAGAATACGAGAAGAAGGAAGTTGTCTAGTTTTTTTTTCTTTTCGATTGGTGGTTACAAGTAGTACAAGAACATTTTTGTAGCATGTCTAGCTAATTCAAAATACATAATTATCTATTAACGCTCAGGCTTCAACAACATCTCCACTAATGATCTCAATGACTCGACGGCAAGAATTCCAAATCCATTGGAGTTGTCTAGTTGATTAATGCATTTCTTGCCTAATATAGTTTACTCCTTACAAGGCTTTTTAGCAAGCCAAATACAACTAATAAAACTCACTTACGCTACTAATCTAATTTAGAGAACTTAGTTATTTAAGAACAGGAGTAGGCGCCTTTCCAAAATACAAACACTGGCCATGACACTAAAAGACGTATCTTGGCACTGTAAAAGCCCTCCAAACAATCATCAATATCTTAAAAGATGTAGCAGCAATATGGCTTGACTGCACATTTGGTAACCCTGCGCAAAGCAGGAAGCTGATAAAATGATGAGCATCTTCATTACTCATATGCCAAGCATGTTCTAGGAAAACTCTTTCTCGATAGCTTAAGCAAGAACTCGAAAATAAATGGATGCGTCCTGTAGACTTATAAATGTAAATTGTTTAAACCGGTTGAGCTTTAAGGAATAGAATAAATGAATAATAATCTAAATGTCCATAAATGGACAAACGGGGTGTTAACGGATTAACAAAAAATATAGATAATCCGTTATACATTAATAATTCATCCATTAAACTCAATAGTGTTAATGGGCTAACGAAATCTATTACCCATTAACTCCCGCCCATTCAACCTCCCGTTAATCCATTTTGACAACTCTACTTGTGGACAAAAGATTTAGGCCCCGTTTGGTTGCGGGAAAAAAGTGAGGAAAGAAAAATTTGAAGAAAAATGATTTTCCATGAGAAAGTTGTAAGGAAAATTTGATCTCAATTTGCCTATTTTTTGCATTTCCCCCCTTTACAACCAAACACAAAATTTCATTTTCACTCAAAATTTTCTTCCTCACTTTTTTTCCCGCAACCAAACGGAGTCTTAGGTCACGTATGGTTGCGGGAAAAAGGAAAAAAAATTAAGAAAAATTTTGAGTGAAAAAGAACATATGTGTTTGGTTGTAAGTAAAAAAATAGGCAACGTAAGATCAAATTTTCTTTACAACTTTCTCATGAGAAAATTATTTTTCGTTAAAATTTTTTTCCTCATTTTTTTTCGCAACCAAACAGAGCCTTAAATTTTCTACAAACTGAAATTTTTTTAATGACCAATTATTTTCAGGGCTCTAACGGCATCACAAAAAAAAAATCCACTTATTTGCAGTGTATTGCAGTTCAATTCAATAACCATAAATATAAAACATTAGAGCACAAGGCAATGAGTTACTTATTCATGGATTTGCTGAAGTTGTATTTTTGTTTTGCAAGGGTATTTCCAGCGGATACAAGTGCGTCTATATATTTTCAGGAAGGAAACGATCGCTGAAAAACAGAAACTAGTAAAGTGAACACTGATAGGAGCTTGGGATGAGTAGTGTGTGTAGGGAACGCCAAGGATCTGTTACATTGGTAAAGCCGAGCAGTGCCCATAGATGTCAGACTGCACCGGACACGGAGTTCATTTGTTTAGGGATCAATATGGCGAAAGAAGCAGAGGCTGCGAAGCTATGTGATGCTTGAACCGACTGTAAAAATGTTTGCAGCCTGGTTTGGAAAGGTGCTAGTGCTGGAGGGAAGAGATGGCCAAGTGACATTCAAATGAAGCTTTGCGGATTCCAACATTGGCAGATTAATCAGATTCTTCGCAAAGCCAATAAAGCAGCAAAGGCACATGGATATGGTATTCAAGATGTTTTGTTCCATTTATTCTGCGTGTATTAATTTTAATGAGACATGTCTGGTTTGAAATTATTGTCCGGACTCGTGTTTTCAGACTATGGTGGATATCAAGGAAACAACCTTTTTGGTAGAGTAAAAATGTTTTCAGACTTGTTTATTTGACAGTTTACTTTTTTTTTTTTTAAGAGATCAACGGGTTTCACTTCTACCCCATTATGTCATGGATAAAGTTTGAACCCTTGACCTTCAAAGATAAAATTCTTACCACTAGACCACACCTTAATTGGCTTTGACAGTTTACTACACGGTTCAGAATTAAGAGTATACAAAAATTCACATGTTGTTCCTGAAGATTTTGGTGTAGCTGCCTTAAATACATGTTTACTGAAAATTTTGAGGCATCAAGGACAATGTCAGATGTACTGTCATGGAAATGAAAACAGCCTCTGACGCCTAAAACCTTCGAATGTCCTTGGGAGGTTTGAAATTCACGGGGTAAGTTTCTGGAGTGGCATTTTCATCTTCTTTCCACATTTTGATTGTCTTGTCGGCTTCACAAGTTACAAGACGCGAGCCTGTTATGTCATATGACATGGCATATATTCCAGCTTCGCTGTCCAGTGACCCTGATGATTACCAATATGTGACAATCAGAAAGTTGTTGGAAAACCATGCTGTTGCAACTTAGTTGTGAATCAGGAAGTAATGTGACAAAATACATACCAGGTTGCACAATGGTTTGAGACTGCTGGAAATTGTGACCGCTCTTCCAGTCCCAGAACCACATACTTCCATTATCACCTGTCCAGACACAGAAATATCAAGAACTGATACATAGTTTATATATAGCATATTATCATCGATGTATATGCAGTTCGGATGAGGAAACTCCAAAAGTCCATGCCTTTATAGTGTCTTTGGATATATGTTATAACACTAGAAATTTCTAACTTGATGAAACATGGTCGCACGTGGTACACATGTGGAGATACGAAGTTGATCATTCAAAAGTCAAAAATAATACCTCCAGTGGCCATTACACCTTCTTCATTGACTGCCATGGCATTTATGATTGTTTTCTGCTGAGAGCTGCAAAACACAGAATCAACTACTATCACCAAATAAACAATCAAAAAACTTATCTGGATCATGTTTCGAGGAGTGAAGAAATCAAAAGATACAAAGAGAGTGCAAACGCACAGCATGTTGTGCAGGAACTCTCCTTGTGGGAGATTGAACTTCTTGATGTTGTCTGCTGATGCAGAAGCAAATGCATTCCTGAAAGAACTGGCTGTAAGAATTTGAAACGATGCATATATTTGTACTTGTACAACTGTACATTGACAAGGCACTCACTCTTTGGGGTGTTTAGCCAATGCCCTCACAGATTTCTTATGGTGAGTGAGAGTTGTCATTGTTTTCCCTGAAATAAAACAACCGATTAACATACACGAATACCCATTATAAGTTGAGTGCGAGAAAGGAATAATGGCATTCACCATTCCTCAGGTCCCAGAACTTGATCATTGAGTCATGAGAACCAGTGACAACTTGTGGATCCTGGAATCAAAACGTAAAACATTAAACATAATATACTCCTACAAATTCCATAATACAAATAAAACATCAAGAGGGTCAGAAAAGTAATTTAATTGACTGTACTGCGTATTATCCAAGTCCAAGGTTCCCCGTATGAATACCAAAAAGAAGGTCCTCAATGAATTTAACTTGCAGAATATTTAGAAGAATCCAGTCCTCACACAAGCAACTCAATTTCAAGGAGGATGTCAGTCATCAAATAATGAATGTGTCTATAGCATCATGATGCCTTGAAACACGACCAAAGTCATCATTACACACTGTAGGTCGATTATATTATTACTGAAATGAAATGCAAAGTGGATGAATTTTGTAAGCATTTCTGATATTAGAAAGGCAGATTCAAGTTAGCTCCGCATACCGTGGGTCGAGTAAACACTGAACAGACAGTGTCGTCATGGCCTGACAATGCATGAATTTGCATCTTACTACGAATATCCCATACCTACATTCATATCAAGGCATAACAACAGTTAACTAAAGCAATTAATCAATTGCATCAAACCATTTCTTAATTCAATTCCAAAAGAAAAAGTACCCGGCAAACTGAATCACGTCCACCAGTAAACAATACATCAATGGTTGGATGAAGGGCCAAGCAGTAAACTCCGCTCAAATGGCCATGGTATGACCTGATAACCTGCACAGCAAATCAAAGTCATGAAACCAGGAAAGAAATTAAATCCTGAATGAGTAGATATCCACAAAAGGACATACTTCTAACCTTATTTTGTTCAAGATCCCAACATTTTACAAGTTTGTCGTCACCCGCAGAGAACATGTAAGTATGTCTAGGGCTGACAGCAAGACCTGTAAGAAAAAGAAATTAACCACCAAACAGCACTAAAAGAAACTTCACATCCAGCAACCATAAGCTAATATCAGGAAAGTGTATCAACTCTATCGGATAAGATGTATCAGTTGATCAAACTGTAGGCTTCAAAATGCTTTGTAGGGTAAAAAGGTACTTTAATGTGTTTGGAATTCGGATAGCTAGGAAAAGTACCCCGCACTTGTTCAATGTGGCCAGTGAGTGTGAGTTTCAGCTTTCCACTCCCAACATCCCATATCTTGCAAGAGATATCATATAAATTGTAATTAGCGAGCAAAACACAAAAGTGCTAAGTCTGAAAGCAGTGTGGCCGTAAGTATGAAAAATTCAACAGTTGTATTTTCAAATGAAGTATGTCTCGTATAATAGTATATTTAATCTGGCCATTTGAAGTCCTACTGAGTACTGAGTCATGAGCAATCCTGATCTACACCCCAACAAGTCAGTAACCGATCTCTTCAGGAGCATGACCATGGATGCTAATCATCAGATGGAAAGAATATAAATCATAGTCCAAGGACTCAATGGCTGAAAGTGTCTTACCTTAATTGTTCTATCAGCGGAACCAGTGCAAAACCATGAATTGCTTGGATCAAAGGCAATGGACCTGACCCAACCCAAATGACCACTGATAACCTGCATGCAATGCACCTTATTAAATGGTGTATCTAACCTCTGCTAAGGTAAAGTAACATTGAATTTATTTATATATAAGACTATTGGTATCTGAATCAAGTTATTATATAATAAATGACTTCTGTTCACCCATCCTAAATTTCATACTCATCATTACGAGACCATACCCGATAATTTTTCCATGGGGCATGCCAATCAGGTCGAGGCCACCTGCTTGGGATTCTCTCCATGATAGCAGCTGTGGTTAAATTCCTGATAACAACCCAAAATAAAATCAGACCTTCCATTTGCTTCGGATAGACATGTTATTCACAACTGCAGACTATGAGTCATACCTTTCAGAAGTTTTTGAGGGAGTAGAAACGATTGCATTACTTCTGCCAGGTTGGGCATCAACATTTCTGAAATCGCATGTAAAATGTGGAAACAATTTTTTAGGGAATATTATGTACACTGCAGTAGCTGACACCAACCCTACCAAGCATAAATAAAAATCGTACATAAATATAACGTCATGGTTTCTCAAACAGGTTATTTCTTTACATGGGATAGTAAAAGAAACAAAGAACAACCAGCTCTGGTAGCACCATTTATGAATTATAATAGCTTGCTGAGATTTATCTCATGACTATGATATTAACAAATGAGCAGTCCCAGTTCTTAAATCTGAAACAAGTAAATACTACAAACCTAATTTCAAATTCTTATCTATATTATGAGGGACCTTTTTAAACAGTAACAAAAATCAACTTCTCTTATCTGAAATAAGCACATCGACATATCAACTACTAAGGAAATAAATCCAAAGGTGCAAACGGAGTGAACAATTTGTCCCAAAGACTGTAAGCATCGTACAAGCTTCAGCATGATGCCGAAGAGTAAACATAATTCCTAAATTTCAAGTATGTGTGCCAGTAGCCTAAAACTACCATGGAATAGACAAGTTTTGTACCCCAAACAAACAAAGAATAAGTAACAGAAGACGTACGCTTTTGGTTGTATAGTAGGACCCACAACCATTGCTCTGTTCGAACCGCTCGTCTGTTGATCTGGGTTCTTTTCAGGACCTACGCAATATACAGTACTCGGTTACTGTCATGGGATTGAAATAAGCACAATCACTACACCAGATCCCACACTCTGATGAGTTTCTTAGCCAATTGGACATATTTTCATGGATAAAATCCCTAAATCTGACCAGTAGCTAACTAGTAACAAGTGAAACGAAAATAGTGATCCATAATTTCACACACAGAATAAACCAGCAGAAATGAATCGTGTAGGGGCACAATAAGACACCCAAATACAACAAAAAAAAATAACTAAACAAAAATACCTGACAGAGCCAGGGCATTAGACACAGAAGAAATCTGTCCAGACGCATTCTTTGCTCGGTTTGGAGCCTGACCAGTGGAGGTACCTTCAATCCCTCCATACTCCACATTCACCTAATTTTTTTAACATCAACACAAACAAGCCAACGTAACTGAAGATTCATCAAACCCTAAAACAGCATTAAAATCAATATCATTATCCTTGAAAAAAGCAGTGACTGACCTTATGACTTAACCTGATATTCTTGCTGCAAAAAGATAAAAAGAAAAAGGAATAAGAAGTAAACATTAGCTCCAAAAAAGCATTAGTTTCAATTTACCTTTGGAGATCGGGAGGCGCAAGATGGTCGTGAAGTGGAGCGAAGAAATCGCGAGCACGTTTAAGGGATTTGAAGCTGAGTTTCTTCAACGACTGTGGTTCTACTGGCTCCATCTCCAACGTTGGTCCTGGCATCGTTTAAGACGCACCTTCTGCTTCACGATTCGGTCGCTAGGGTTTTACGAATCAATGGACGGCCAGGAGACTGAGGCTGAGACTGTCGACGGCTTCCGAACTCGTCGATTGCCGGAAGGGTTTTTTGTATCGGGTTATTCCGGATGCATTCCTTCAGGTTCGGGTCGGTTTAGGGTTCTTTTGACATGAACTGGAACTGAAACTGAACAAAAAAAATTAAAATTAATTAATTAATTACATTTGCATATTATTTTTAATTTTAAAAAATAGTTTTGATAATAGTGAATGCGTCTTAAGTTTGTCTCATAGTTTCAAGTCTTATTACATTTTAAAAATAATTTTAAAAATAGTGAATGTTTCTTTACTGAACTGAATTGAAATTAAATTAATGTCAAAAAAACAGACCCGTTGTCTTTATAGCAATGGTCCGGGAGGGTAGAAATGTCATGTTTGTGACGAACGGCCTAGCGGATGGTGAAGAGAGTTGGAGGAATAGAAGACGCGAACTGAGTCAGAGCGACTGAAATGACGAGCTCTCTGCTGACTGCTTCGTCTCATCATCATCATCTTCTTCTTCATCCCAGCAACAGTAAGAGAGATTGATTAAACAACTTTCAGTGAGTTTAGATGTAGTACTGGTTGTAGTAAATTTAATTGAATTTTGATTGGTGAGCAGGTAGACAAGTGAGTGAGCTTGCAAGGACTTCATTTTATGGTACTCGTATTATCCTTGTACAAGCAAGACATGCTAGCATAAGCTTGAGAGCGCCGCCCACTGTTTCCCTGGTTTGTATGTTATGTTTGGAATTAACATTTTTTTTAAATGGATAGAACTTTGGCGATAAAATAATGTTATGGAATTACTTCATGTTGACGGCAGTTTGGATTTGGAAAGACGAAGAAAGTTGTGGAAACTAAAAGAGAGACTATCATTCCTGATCCCAATTATAGAATTCCTCTTGTCTTACTTGGTAAGTTCTTCCCTGTTTGTTATATTGGCTTCACAGTTTGTAAATCGTCATCGAGTTAATTTTTTGTTTCAGAATTACTGGAATGTATTTACACCTTCATTTTTAGTTCAGCGTTGCCAAGATTCAATATTTTTTAGTTGTAAGCAGGGTTTTTTTTTTGGTTCTGCTCTAACATTTCGAAAATGGGTTGCTTCTGTGTTTGAAGTCACAAACTCAAGTCACAGTGAGGAACTAAATATTATTTAGCTTAACCAAGGTAAGATAGGTTGTAATGTTGTATGCTAGGTGTAGCTGGGGGCCTGGCATACACTGACAATATCGCACCAGCAGTTCCTATTGGTGTTTTGGGGTTGTTTCTGTTGTTCCAGGTAAATTACACCATTGGTGCCCGCATGGATTATTTCAATCTTATTTCGGAACACTACACTGTTAAATTAAGATCACAGTGTGACCGGGAGCAGCATTTTCTTGCTTATGCGTACTAATGTCTGTATTTTTGAGAATTGGGGTTGCAGACAACACGAGTTAGATTTGTCTTTGATGACGAAGCTTTGGTTAGCCATCTTTCTTCGTAAATATATTTTTCACATTTAGCTTTCAAGAATTTACTAAAAGAAACAAATGATTACTTTCTTTACTGCAGGAAGTGAAAGTTGGAGATAAGCTAGAGGACTCAGGTGAAAATGCATTCGTAGGTGGAAAAAACCGCTGGAAGTGAGTGTAGTCAAGTTTCCTTGAACACGCTGAATACAAATTTCACTTCAATGTGAGGTAGTCATGTCATTTTGTAAAGTGCAGATATTCATCTTTTGTAAACTGGGAATTTTGGTGGCCGAATTTTCCAATTCTGGTGTACTTCAAAGAGAATCAAACGAAGCCCGATGGACAAATTCACTTCTTCCCTGTTTTATTTGTAAGTCCAAAAACTTAAGATAATATACCAGCAACAGGTGTCTTCCTAGCAAGATAGAGTTCATTGAGCAGCTGATGCTGTTATAGGAGAAAATATTTATGACGTTCTTGCCTAACAGTAGTGTTACGATTTCTATTTGGTGTGAGTATGATGCTTTCTCCCTGACACTCTTTTTGCCTGTTCGCTCTTCAGAATGGAAGGCAACTTTATGATGTCATGGTGGAGCGCCTTGGTCCTTCAGAAACTAGCGGACCCAAGTAATTATTCAGACAATAGGTAATCCTTGTTTGAATAAACAAAGCAGTTACGAGATCGCTATTTCATCCATTCCCTATGCTGCAGTTTGCATTTATAATTCTGCTATCGACAAGCTGTTGATAGGAATGCTATTGAGCATTTAATAATCCATGTTCGGAATTGTCAGTATCTGCCCATCCAAAATGCATGCAACAGTTTATGAGAAATATGTCCAAAATACATTCTTCAGTACGTTTAGAAGACTGTCAAGTTTCTTTACCAAGTGACATGATTCTTCACGAATTCATAACATCTTAAAAGATATTTGTCATTGTAGGGAATCCCATTTTCATGATGTCTTTGGGAACATTTTCCAATCTAAAAGACTTTTGTTCAAACACTGTAAAAATTCTGATTCTCCTTGCACAGCCAGCGGTATGGTTTTAGTGAATGCACTCATAGAGTCACAGGGCACATGCTGTGACAAATTGTACACAGTAGAATTGGTGATAGGAGATGAGCCAGGTATCAAAACATAAAGGTAAATAAATGGGAGGCATCACAGAACCACTGAACGTATGATAATCTCTTTATGTATATTGTAGTTGTGTCAAGTAAAATTTGTTAAAAGTTAAAACTCAAGACACTGCAACCGGCAAAATCTGTTCAAATGATCACTTTATCAGTCGATGCATTGGCCCCTAAGCAGATGCATTACAAAGCAAAAGCCTTAGAAATCATCATCAATAAGGAAGAACGTTGTGAACCGTTCAATCTCTGCGATTTAAAAATTAGATGAATACAATCATTATGAATCTTGGTACAAAAAATTAGGTTAATACATAATAACTAAGGATCCGTTTGGATGCGGGAAAATAGTAAGGAAATGAATATTTAAAGAAAAATAATTTTTCATGAGAAAGTTGTAAGGAAAATTTGATCTCATTTTACCTATTTTTTATTTTTTTTTCCTTGTAATCAAATACAAATTTCATTTTTACTCAATTTTTTTTTAAAATTTTTCTTTCCTCTTTTTTTCTCTGCAACCAAACGGGCCTAAATAAATAACACCATAAAATTCTCAGCTGGGAAACTTTGCCCCTAGCAACCATCAAGTCAAGAAAATAGTGCAGTGAACTAGAAATCCAAGCTTTAGCTTCTCATCTGCATTCCCTGCTCCAGTCAAATAAATACCAGCAAAACTCTTAACTCTGACGTATCTCAAGGTGTCCAATTCTAACTAGGCGGCGACCAGCTAGTTGGGAGGTGATTTGATGAGAATACAATGGAGGTTCCAAGGATGATCCATGAGAATATGACCAACAAGGGTTCTGACTGTCAAATCACGTAAGTAGAAATCTCAAGTCTCACTTTGTCGGAGACAGAAGGACACACTGACTAGATGTTTGTAGCAGACAGAAGTGGAAGCTCGTCCGATGTTTTGATTGCCCACACGAGTAAGATATATTTGGATAGACAAAGCTGCGCTATGTGAAGAATGTCGCTTAGTATAGGTAGGAATGGTATCCCTCCTGCCACCAGTATCAAATTTTCATACCTGGAAAATGCTAGAAGTATATGACAAAATCGGTGTCAATGAGACGGGCCCAGACGACCACATAGGCTATTCCATGTAAAGTAAAGACAGCCATCGCGAGATTGTAAAAATTCTGATTCCAACTCTTAACCCTAACAACCTAATGCTATGGAGGTTCCAAGGATGATCCATGAGAATACAACTTGTGTCATCAAGCTTCAGGTGATGGTGATTTGATGATTGATTTTAACCAAATTACCTTCCCTCTCTCTTTTTTAGTAATATATATGTATGCCCTAGGTTGGATTGTTGGGGATGGGTTGCTCACTCATTCAAAAGAAACTTCATCATATTTCTCAAGCTGCTGATGCATCCACCCTTGAGGGCTTAAACCATGTGTCCACCGGTCTGTAAACACGCCCGCTGCCATCTTTTGACAATGCTAATTTTAACAAAAGCTCAATATTAAAATGTCTTCTGGTTTACAGAATTATCAATGGCTTTCCTTCGACATATTGACTACTGCATCTCTGGTTATTCTTCTATAAGTAACCCACCATCTTGTATTGGTGTTTAGCTTAATGTTTGAGTTCTTGGAGGCTGGAACTGATGATATGCATATCTGGCTTAGTTATAGACTGTTATACCAATAATTCGTTCCATATGACTAGTTGTGTTTAGCTTAGTTGGGGTCTCGATTGTCTACTAAGAAACCAATTATGGGAATATCCTTCCATTTTCCTCTTATCAGGTTCATTCGATGTTACTAATCACCTTGCGATTCTTTTTTTTTTTTTTACTCCAACTATTTATCCTTTGATTCAGGTGATGCGAAAACTATTCCATAATATCGAATGCTTTCACAGTTGGTTGCACGACATTATGTTGCTACTCATGCTTTCTTACAATAATGTTTGTGTTAGGTGGATGTCACGATGAGCCCAACTGAGTGGAAGAAGCGATTTGAAATACTCTCTATATCGAAGAGCGCGGAAAACTTAATGTAAAAAATATTTGGACCTGAAGCTCTTTTTATCACAACTATGAAGGGTTTGACAACGAGCACACTGTGGTAAATTCTTTTCATGTGTTCATATCTCTTGACACATGTGTAGTAATGCATTGTCTATTCCGTTTAATGACCTTAGTACTTAGACTTCATCTATCGTGCTAGCCAAGAAGAAGAAGGGCAAGAAAGGTGCGCACAGTGTGTCTGAGAGTGCCCTTAGGCGCTCCTTCCGTGATAGACAGTCTACTAAAGTGAAAAACTCAGACTTCATCTATCGTGCAATAGGGTAGTTTTCTCCCCTGTTGGTCGGTTTCGTTCCCTAGCCTCAGCGGTTTTTTTTCCCTTCCTTTTGGCTTTCTTGTCGGGGCTTTTGCACCTCCTGGTTTCTGAGTGTCTTTCTCTTCCCTTGTTATCGCCATGATCCAGGCTTTTTGGATCCTATCTAATTATATTTCCTTAAA
>JAWWMW010001682.1:11090-33833 GCA_035048345.1 Echeveria elegans | reverse complement strand
TCTACGGCTTCATAGAATGTTGATGGAAGCATTAGCAGTGGCGTGCCCAAATCAATGATAATGTTGCTTTTCCTTTCGGTGGTAGGAAAGGTGACTCTTTTTTTGCCAACCGTTATCGCTTGGAGGTTTAGATAATAAGCATCACCATCGGAGCTCATCATGTGTGTGGAAACAACATCGTCGCCGGAGGACACGATAGAGTTTTCTCCAATATGAATCTTGCTGAATTTTGTTTTGTCCTTGGATAACGGAGAGAGGCAGTAGGAGAATTTTGCGCTAATGATGGAAAAATGATCGTATCCAAAGCCGATAACTCCTGATCCGATTGAGTCAAATGTCCCTTGCTTGCTAAACTTGCATCCGAATTCCATCTTCTTAAACTTGTTCACCATTCCAAGAGTGATTGTATCGCGACCTATTGGACCGTCACTAGAGTATAATTTGTTGTACGAGAGCACCCTTGTCCATTCGGACCCTCTTATATACCCATCAGTATACCGTCTCGGATGGGAAGCAAAACGAGAATACAGTCGAAATGTGGTTGATCCTCTTGGGTCGAATAGCCATTGATCCTCACGACTCTTGTGAGGCTGGCATTGAGTCCATGTCAAACCGTTGCAAACATCCACCATTGCCATGATAGGGAAATCCGGCGTTCCAATTGAAATTTTCATGAGATATTCTCCCCCTGCCGAGATGATACTATTGATTGTCGTTGCATCGAGCATCCCTTTCAATTGTTTCGACAGTAATTCGGGTCGAGAAATCGAGCGGGACACTGCGTACCTGATTTGCTCGTAGTATGAGTGTTTTGGGTTACGTAATGGGGAATTTGGCGCGTCACGGTGCATGAGTGGGAGCGTGAAGCTGTTCTGATAAACTGGTCGACTGCGGACCTTTTTGGCCACAGAAAGAAGGGGAGTCAATGCAATAAGGGTTGCGAAAGCAATTACTCGGATCGCAGTCATCACTATTTGAAATGTGCGAGATAACAATGTGATAATAGTGTGCATTGTTTATAGTGGCCGATCGACCACATATAAAATTGTGCATTCAGCATGCTTGTGAACATAAAATCCATAATTTGCACGCATCAAAAAAAATCCACTAATTAATTACTCAACATATTTATCTCATTGTAATTGCGTGTTAAACTTCATTTTTTAAGTGTAGTTTAACATTGGGAAACATCACTTGGCTGCAATGCCAAAGTCAACATTTAGGAGTAGCGTTTATCCCTATATTTGTGAGAGGTTGTATTTCCTTCCATCACTTATGTGAACGCGTTGTCATATGATGACGTTGAAAGTATTGGAAGATGTTCTATTTGAGAGAGTCGCATCACCATGCTATTAGATAATCTAAAAAAATTGAAATTATTATAGAGGTCGAGATTGTATCACATGTGCAATTTGATTGTAAAGACAGATCCATAATTCATCAAACATCAAAAAAATCGCTCATTCATTGTTCTTAATAATTAATTAGTCAACATATATATATTATTATTATAGTTATAAATGGTGATTACAAATACACGTGTTAATACTTTTTTTCCTTTACTTTTTTTTTTATGAAAAAAAAAATACACGTGTTAACACACTGCATGTTAAACTTCGTATTTTAAATGTGGTGTAGCATTTTCTCCTCATTTTTAGTTAAGTGTGTGTGCTCGCTTGTTTTTGCTTTGCGCAATATCATACGTGTGAATTGTTCGTCATGGGTACTACAGCAAAAACTATTGTTTAGCTATATAATTCTGATAAACTTTATCTTCTAGTAATTATATCTGATGAAGCTGATACTCTCCTCTCCTTGTTTTAATGTGTTAATGTACTGGTTCGATTAAAAGTCTGAAATCCTAACCTCTTTGCATATGTGGAAAGATGATCTTGATGTGGATGTGAAGGTTGTGGGTCGGGATGTGATGATCAGTGTACAAAGTAATAAAAAGAATCAGTGATGATCAGGGTACCTTCACTTGTGTTTCAAAGTTAAATGTTTCCTGCATATCATCATGTCATCCCCAATCGGCACTTAGAGAACAGCAAACGAGTCATCTTTTCTCAGGAAGTATGTATGATAAAGTGATGACTCGTTGAACACTAACCTCTTATCCTCCTCGTACAGGTACAAGGCTTTATTGAAATTCCTTATGCTAAGAGTTTTTGCATCACTTAGCTGCTTCATAAATCAAATGAAAAGGAATTGAGAATCTTGCTTACAGGTTATTAGGCACATAAATGATAGTAATAAAAGTTGGCATAGGTTTTACCAGTGGATCAGCAACCCGTCCATGCCAGAGAACATTTTCAACTACAATCACTCCCCCAACTTCCTGATTTGTTTTCTTCTCAGCATGCACAAATGCAAAATAATAACTAAGATGTAAATAAGAGCTGCCTAGCTAAGATGTTATGCACAACAATGTTTACCTAACTCTAGTCTACAAACGAAAAATCACAAGGACGTCACCTTCCAGCTTCGCCACTGATAAGTAGCAATGTCTGAGAGAGTCTATAGACGCATGTCAACCTATTCAATATTGAGGTTCAGAATATGCAACCCATTTTGAAGGAAAGTTAAGGCATCGACCAAAAATCTCAATTCTCAACTGAAGGCTAAAGAATGCAGTGTTTCCATATTCTTCGAGAAAAAAAAACATCTTTTTTTTTTCCTTTTCAAAATGGAAAACTAATTCACCTTGTGCCATACTCCAGCTCTCTCATAATACTTCTAAGCAACCACACCACACTTTTCATCCCTTTCACAAGGCACTAACAAGCCGTTCACAGGTAGCCAACGCAACGGCTAAAGATGAGTATCCCTACAACAAACACCGAAACATTTCAAAAAAAAAAAAATGATGCCAAATCACTGAAACTAACAAAACACTCAATACATAAAAACAAATTTGTCATAGCAACACCAAACTCACCGTGAAAACCCCCGACTTCAATACATCTTTCCACTCCAAGCAACTGAACATGCATCTGCATTCATCCATGAGAATCTGCAAATGGACCTTCTGCCTCCCATTTTCGCTCAAAATCGAACATAGGCCGATAATCAACATGAAGAGGCGCTGAAGAAAATTCATTGTATCAGGGCCGTCATTCAAAAGAATTGAAAACTACTCAACCAAAATATCTTATCGATGAAGCACGCTGGGTAACATCTGCTCAAACTATGTTCCATGGTACACAAATCTATCGAAAAACTGCCACAAACAAAACTCCAAATTTCAAATTAAAGAAAATACGCTACGTCAAAACCCTAGGCTGACTAAAGCCTAAGATGGAAAATTGGCGAAATTAAGCGAGATCGAGAGTCTTTTTTTGTTTTGATTGAGAGTCCGAAGCAACCAAATCGAATGCTCTCAAACGCCGTCTTACTGAAGATAGAGGTTGGTGTCGCAGTGTATAGAACCTAGGAATGTTGTCCCTGATTTTCCTCTCACCTATATCATCTGGGTTCTGTTATTTGCATGGTAACTTTATTATCTCCGACTGAGTTATTGAATCAAACACTTCATTTATTTAAGAAAAATCCTTCCAACTGGATGCTTATTTAAATCAGAACATCGGGAAACCCTAGACCATGTAAAATTATTAATGGGACACAATATCCTGCTAGGCAGAGTAGTGACGGCAATCAGCTGGCTTAAAGGTAATCCTTTTCTTCCCCCTGTCGTACCCAACCAGGAAATCCCTTTGTGCAGTGTATCCGTAAACGCCATATTCAGTATCCGAGGGTGACGAAATGAAGCAAATAACATCCTTACCGGACGGCAAAAACAAATTGTAATGATTAAGTTTAATGTCAGCTCCATCAAAATTTATGGCGATCTCCGGGGCCGTGAAAGAATTCTTCTCGTAGCACAGCTGCGCTTTAGCCACTTAGTCTTGCGAACTTGCTTTCCACCGGCTTTCCTCAGTTGCTTCATGATCTCTTTCTCCACAATTTTATAAAAATATGCAGGCAGTTTGAGATGTGTCGTACCCGAATCGATGATCATGTTCCCTTTTTCATGCTCGTGCCTTTTTAATGGTACTCTAACCTTGCCGATCGTAATGGCCTCTATAGTTAAAAAGTAGAACGGCTCATGCATCTTGGAGATTAGGGGTGTCCAAACGCTTCCAGTAAAGAGGCGGTCTTCACCAAAGCTTATATACCCGGATTTGGAGCCGACTTTTTTTCGTCCGAGGCAGTAACCGAATTTCGAATCAATTGAACGTCCTATCTGACCGATCAAGGAATACGGACCATTCCCTAGCCCGATGACACCGGAAGCATACGGACTGTATTCGCCTATATTTTTAAACCCGCACCCCAACGTGATTTTTGTGAACTTCTTTGTACCGAGCGCGATAGATTCCTTGGCGATTACGCCGCTGCTGTTGGATCCGTCGCCGTATCTGAGCTTATACTTGCATCTGCCATTATTGTCCTCTGTAGTATTAATGTATGCATCCGAGGAGAAGCATTCCAGATCAGAATACAGCACTGGTTTGAACGTTACAGAATGTGTCGGCTTGAACTTCTTCGCGCGTTGAGGGAAGCATTTTATACACGGCTCGCACTGAGTCCATGTGAAATAGCTACCAGTGTCCGCTATTGCTAAGATTTTGAATGGCTCTGTTCCTATCTGAAGGGGCATCGCGTATTCTCCGAATTCATTTGCAGTTAAATTTGCTCGTATGGTGTGGGAGTGGCGGACACGACGGTTGGTTTCTGTATGATTGTTGTGGAACAATCCTTCACTCGAAGTCAAAGGGGCCACCACCACTACTGACAACAGCAAAAGTACGATGATCTTCATGATTATGTTCGTTTTCAAAAATGTGTGCAAGTACTGTAGTACTTATTTTATAGTGAAAAAAATAAAATAAAATAAAAATAGAGCTCGTTTTACTTAAATGCTAATGAATTTTATGATACGCGTTTAACTTTAATCAGCAAAGTTTTTAAGAAAAAACATACTGTATGTATCACTAAGGGCAAGGAAAGAAGAAGCTTAATGATGCTTCCCTTCACCTACCATCTCATATCAAGATCAGATGGTAGGTACAAACAGCATGTTGCATCTTCTGAAACCAGGCCAGACACTTACAATCAATCTCAATTTTATGATACAAATTTTACCCGTTTAAGTTTTTAAAGAAAAAATATACTGTATCACTAAGGGTAAGGAAAGAAGCTTAATGATGCTTCCCGTCACCTACCATCTCATATCAAGATCAGATGGTAGCCTGTTGCATCTTCTGAAACCAGGTCAGACATATACAATCAATCAATCTCATCCTTCTACGCGTGTGAATAATAATAATGCTTTGATGTTGACAGGAAAATGGTACTGTAAGTATAAGTCAAATAGTTACAGCTTATGTCTTCGACGGCATTTACTCATAGAAGCTTTTTGGTTGATTCAGGTACGCGCCTTCATGGTAATTGGCAATTAGAAACCAACTCAAATTTTTTGGTGCTAAATATTTACAAAATCCCCATAATTTCTCTTATAATAATTCTCATTGCACAGACTAAATGTCTCTAATTCTCATGAGTCGTGACCAAGTGCAAGTCACTTGATGACCAACATATAATTCTGGTCGTCTTGCAGAAGATTATAAATAACACCGAGTGATGCATTGTGGTTGCTAGTGTTCAGTCTATCAGGAGGTTGTAAAGGATATGCAACGTCAGGGCTGTATATTTAAGAAAAAGAAAAAAGTTGGATCAATGTTCTTTAGAGCATGATTCAAAAATTGCTGGACTGGAAATACTTACATGCTCCTTTTCACGAGCTAGTTGAGAAATTGCAATCAAGCGGTCTTGGAGCAATGATCCAGATATCAGTTGTACCATTGTGCATGCTGCAATATTACCACTTCTCCAAGGCCATGCACAACTTCTTGCCCATCCATGCATACCATATGTGTCCGCAACATTTATAACATAAGGGTAGATACTTCTAAAATTCCGATGGAGCTGCCAGATCTAACACTTGGAAATCCCTATTGTCTTCTGGAGTCGCTCGTTGAGGCGGACACGACACGCAGCGATGGTGGTCTTGTAATTTGAGGTGTATCCCGGGAGACAGATGAGACTTAGTAATCAAGACCATGCAACTCTGATCTACACTGTTCACTTGATGTACTTGGAATTATGATTGACGGTGATATAGGATATGGAAGTATCACCCGCACTATTTCCTTCATTGTCATCGGGTATAGGAACTGAAGATCCAGAGTCGTTGTCCTCCACATTAGCATCTGATGTTAACCAAGAATGTATTACCTTCCCTGTTTCATACGGGCCTTGTATAACGTAACCAATAGCCTGTGACCCAGTTCCCAAGTCCCAACTGGTCAAATGGAGAGCAAAACGAAGCAGCAGTTGGCGAGGTCAAACCATTTGTACTATATGAAGATGAAAATGCAACCATCTCGTTGACAACCTGTGTCATCTCCGATTCATGCCAAGCCCATGAACTATCATCTGAGCAAAGGGACGTAGGACTCGAAACTCCTCCCCCTGTAAAATCAGAAGGGTTCCAGTACATCACACCACCGTCGAAATATTGATTATAGTCATATGTAGGGACTGCATGCATCTTAACGCTCTTCTTCTGTTATCCAAAGGCTGTCACATTCAGCAGCTACACCTAGATTGGAATTTGGACGTTAATTCAGCTTGGCTCCATGGCATACTTCCTAGTGTCTTCAAGGGATTTTTGATTAATTGGCAAATGTTGGCTAGTAAAAGCACGATGAAACGAATGGCCTAGAGAAATAAATCCATATTCATAACTGCATGCATGCCACTCTGCAGAAACCTCTTACCACAGGGGGACAGTCTACGCTCTCATCAGCACTGCACGAGGGAACATACGGTTGCGTCCATTTTGGATGGAAAGTTTTCTGGCTTGATGCAAAGGTGGTACAAAGGAAAGATGAAAATGTGAAATAATCAGCAATATACTCCAGCCAATGGTGCAGATTTAATAATAATAAACGACATATTCTGCTACCTCAAAATCAGCATATAGTTGGTCTTCTAAGGGAAATCACAATCCGCACCTGATTCTTATTAGTCGGACTCTTGGATTTTCCCTTGTTATTGTTATTTGAATTCGAATGCAATGGCCTAGTTACATCATCCTGAAGGAGTTATATACAGCGTTAGATCAACACTAGATATCAAAACATCACTAACGGGCAGATTATAAACAAGTTTCGAAAAAGTTTTAAAAGAAGTTTTGAAGTTGTTTTGAGTTAATTGTACACTTGTACCACTTATCAATGAATGAAAATGGTTAAATAAATAAAAAACACTTTTTTCCTTTACTTAAAAATGGGATACACGTGTTAACACATTGCATGTTAAACTTCTTATTTTATAAATATGGTGTAGCTATTTTTCCCACGCATTTTTAGTAAGTGTGTGCGCTTGTTTTTGCTTTGCGCAATAGAGTGTGAATTGTTCGTCATGGGTACTACAGCCAAAACTATTCTTTAGCTATATAATTCTGATAAACTTCGTCTTCTAGTAATTATATCATCATATCTGAGCAAAGCGTCATTACTAGGCGACGCAATGGCGGGCTTATATAACTGAGTTAAGAAATATAAACTTCAAGCTACTGAGGATGAGAAACAAGGGCTTGTTAGAGAATGTGATGCACTGAAGAGAGAGAGCTAATGCGGAAAGATGCGCGTTAAGGTATCCTGTAAGGAAGGACTATTTGGTTCCGATGAATAAACAAGCTACGAAGCAGTTATATACGATCTTGATGTGGATGTGAAGGTTGTGGGTCGGGCTGTGATGAAAAGTAATAAAAAGAATAATCCGGGCGCCGCGTCTGATGACCAGCTTTGGAGGAACTGGACTTAGAGGTACAGTATGTGAGCGTGTCGGTCGTGAATGACCTGATGATCCAACAGACAACGGGGAATCAGATTCTTCACCCAAGACCAGCTCTTGTTAGCAAGCTAGTTGGATCAAATCTTCAAGTTTTGCAGATGAGGGTGTTGTTCATCATACCGTGGCCTTGGAGCCAAGCAACTTTAGGGCAAGTTCCCCCAAGGAGCCAAAAACAAATTCCAAGGAAAGATTCCTGCTGAAAGGGAGTGATGACAAAGATGGTTCGTAATATCCCCACACAACACTTGGTATGTGTTTTTTTTTCCTTCACTTCCACAGTTCAGATTTGTTCCATTTCTTCAAAAAATACGGCATGAACGAAAGCTTAGATTGAATTTTAGCTATACGCAGTGGCGGATCCAGAAAGTTTTTTGAGTGGGGTCAATATTCAACACAAATTTTCCGTAAAATGTATAACCTTAAATTATAGTTGTTTCCTATGATTTTTCATTTTCAATGGGGTCATGAGCATATATAATATGTAATTCATCCCCAATTTTAAAAAAATCAGTGACCCCTCTATTCATGGTACATCCGCCACTCGCTAGACGGATACAATGAAAGTTATGTGAATGTTCACAAATTACTTAGAAAAACAACAATAGTGTCGGATAATTTGGTATCAGCCTACTCTTGTAGGAAATCTATGCCTAAAGCAAAGAGAGCAAATGCAAATCCATGATGTTATAATTTATAAGACCCGAGTTGAGACATGTCACTAAACAAAGCTCTCTACTTTGGGAAGGCTTTTTCGCACATTAGCGAAAGATGCGCAAATTTGCCAAAGAAATTATCCGATGCGATAAGATTAGCCTATGCCAACCTGATACAGCACACCCAGCTCTTTTAGTTCCAAAACAGGACCAACTGTCCAAGCTAGTGATGAATAAAAATGTTGATAGTCTATTCGAAATCCTAATCGAAATAATTGACAACCTCATCGATCCAACCTGTGTTGCTTACCGGACCAAATTTGGAATGGCATTGCATGTTTTGTAACACGTTCGAATTTGCAGTTTTTTTTTAAAGTTGTAACACGTTCGAATTTGTCACATATTGAGGATTAGAAAAAAATTAAGCATGGGTACCAACTGAATCGTTATCGAGCAAACGTTCTGAACATGACTCATGCCTTAAAATCAAGGACAGAAAGCAAGTCAGAAGAATATTGGGTTGGCGTTTTTAATGAAAATCAAAACAGACCGAACAATCTTAAAATATACCTCATTTTTATCAATTTTTCTTTCCATCCTAAGAATTTGGCAAGAACCAAACAAATGGCCAACTATTTAACAATTTCACCTACATTTCTCAATATCGAATTGTAGACATCAAAATTTCAATTTTGTGCCGAAAAACAATTTTAATTAATTATTTTGAATTAATACGTAATTTTAATTCAATTTAATTACTTTAAATAAGGTATGGCCAGCCCGTCGACTAAAAAAGGGTATTTGTGCTGAAGAGGTGTGATCGGGTCGAAATCCGACTTAGCAGGCAAGTAAGTAGCAAGCCCACAATAGAGAAGCCCAACACTACGAGCCCACCAAAGTCACTATAAATAGAGTGCTTCAGCCCCACAATCTATCATCAAGTAAGAGTTTGAAGAACGCCAGAAGATCAGAGCAAGAGCTTGTAGAAGATCGAAGGCATTAAAGACCGAAGTTTCTTGCAGTCAACAAGTACAACAAAACCAGCACCGCATGCCTAAAACGAAGTCACCAACACTTGCTTCATCAACTCCGTGCAAGAACAAGTCAGCAAGACCCTTGCCGGTGTCAAAACCAACCAATCAACCAATGTAGAATCAGAGGAATCAAATAGAGATTGTATTGCACACGCAACCAACAAAAATACAAGAAGTTTTTTTGTTTCTCCTTGATTTTATATTCATTTATAAAATTTTGGACATTTACAAATTGGTGAACCCGACGTGAAGACTCTACCTCTCATCTAAACGTTGCAAAGAAAGCCTGCTGCAACACACAAATGTCTGAGCAAACCAGTCCCGCAACCCCCAAACAATCTTACGCTGTCGTTGTAGCTCGACCAGCAGCTATCACTTACATGCCACACTCCGACATCTGCACGAGAGCAATGGCAAACAAGATGATCATCAACGCAGCAGCAGCCAGCTTACAAGATGCAAAGGTGTCAACCTAGCCGCGCACCTACACTGCTTCCTCCATCATGACTGCAACTACGTACAGCTCTCATCGCCTCAAAGTCACAAGGGGGAATACTGCAACAATCAAAGACACCTTCATCAAACATGAGGGTGGACATGCACATAACCAAAACACCTTCGCCAAACATGAAGCTGACTAATCCAAAAACTGCTGAAGTGCCCCGTCCTGACTGCACAACCTCTGTCCTCATTGTGGGCGCCATGACCCTAGAGGAACATATGCAAGAAATGAGAAAGATGCTCGAGATGATCTTGAAGGACAGTCAAGAGAAGAACAAGAAGATCGAGGATATACAGAAAGAAGTAATCAGCCTTGACAAGCAGAAGGTTGAGGAAGTTACTCTGACATCCATACCAGAAGAGGGTGGCGATAACAAGGTGGTTTCTACAGAAACCACCAAACCTGACGGCATCGCATATGATGAAAATCAACTGGAGGTGCTAATTGCTAATGTTGTCAAGACGCAACTTACAGGTAGCTCATCCGGTGGCGCAAGGTACAGCAAACCTTACAGCAAGCGCATTGACAACTTGCGCATGCTACAAAGGTACCAACCGCCAAAATTTTAACAATTTGACGGCAAAGGCAATCCAAAGCAGAACGTAGCACATTTTGTAGAAACATACAACAATGCTAGTACAGAGGGCGACTTGCTGGTGAAGAAGTTCGTGCGCTCCTTGAAAGGGATTGCATTCGATTATTTGGATGCAGAATCCATCAACAGCTAGGGTCAGTTAGAAGATGAATTCTTCAAACGTTCTACAACACCAGACGTATTGTCAGCATGAGCGAGCTGACAAATGCTTGCAGTGGGATGAAGACCCAGTGATGGATTACATCAACCGATGGCGTACACTGTGCTTGGAGTGCAGAGACCGCATCAGTAAAACCTCGCCATCGAAATGTGCATTGACGGCATGAATTGGAAGCTGCTATACATCCTCAAAGGGAACAAACCAAGGAGTCTCCAAGAGCTGGCTACACGCGCGCATGACATGGAGATCACGATGAAATGGAGAAAAGAGAATCAGTTAACCTTCACCAAAATAGTTGTTGATAAGAGGGAGTACAAGCGCCCGGACAAGCCTGTCAGGAGCGTTGCAAAGGAAACCATGGTCGTCGGTATCTCCAACTCCCTGTGAAGATCTCTGCAAAACCCAACCAAGAAAAGGGAAAGGAGGTAGCTGCGAGAGATTTCAATTGCACTGGGCCAACTCTGAAAGAGTTACAAGCCAAAAAGTTTCCTTTTCCAAACTTAGACCTCCCAGGGATGGTAGATGACCTGCTGGTGAAAGGGATCATAAAGATGCTAGAAGTCAAACGCCCAGATGAAGTCAACAAGACTAATGATCTGAAATACTGTTGATTCCATAGAATGGTGAGTCATAACCTGGAGAATTGCATCACTCTCAAGGAGTTCATAATGAAACCAGTGCAGGAAGGAAAGATTGTGCTTGACACGGACGAAACAGCAGAAGCAAATCACATGTCCGCTGCAATCTGTGAAGTTATGCACGAGAAGACATGGGAGATCCAATTCGGCACCATGGATTCAGTGAAGGTGACAATGTCAAAGTCGCATGCAGAAATAAAGAAATCAACGGTCGGTGCTACAATCAAGAAAACCGACATTCCCGATCTGCAGAAGAAGGTTCATTTACCGCATGAAGATGAAGAGAGATGGACGCTTGTGACTTGGAGAAAAGCAAAGAAACAAGTTCTTTCGTAGTCGTCACCTACCTATCGAAAAAGAAGCAGACAACAAAGAAAAGGTCGCGCCAAACTAAAGGAAAGAAGAAACCAAAAAATGAGGTCAAGTCTCAGGTGCTGCCCGTTGACTTGCTGGAACAAACTTCACCTGCTCCCATCACCCTCAAAAATTTCTTCCCATAAGGTTGCTGATCGATGTCAAAATAGGTTTGCAGGTGCTCCGGTACGGATGCCCTAAATCTCCGTATTCAGATCCCCCAGTGAAGTGTGATCTGGGCCGAATAATTATTAGGATAGAGGCTCAATGCCTCAATAGCGCAACACAACAGCTAGTGCGTTATACCGTACACCCGCTCCCACCTCAACATTTCCTCTTCTGGTACGAGATTAGGATTTTGCTCAGCTCAGGGTCTGTTCTTTTGCTCTGAACTGAAACTGAACTGAACTGAACATAAATTTTAAAATTAATTAATTAATTACATTTGCATATTATTTTTAATTTAAAAAAATAGTTTTGATAATAGTGAATGCGTCTTAAGCTTGTCTCATAGTTTTAAATCTTATTACACTTTTAAAATAAATTTAAAAATAGTGAATGTTTAACTACTGAACTGAAACTGAAATTAAATTAATGTCAAAAGAACATAGCCTCAGTCGCTTCAGCTTTCTAATCGTTTCATTTCTCCCCCCCCACCCCCACACAAAAACCCTAATTACACCCTCTTCATTCCGAGATTGTTTTCCATGTTGGCTTTATCCAACTGAGCTTTCTGCAAAGCTTCGACCTTTAACTTAATAGCATCCTTCACTCAAACATGTCTAATGTCAATCCATTTGATTTATTGGGAAACGAGGAGTATGACGATCCCAGTCAGCTTATCCTCGCTGCGGAGAAGCTGAAGCAGGCCGCACCTGCTGCTAAGGCTCCCGCTCCCGCAGCTAAGGCTGCTAAGCTTCCCACTAAGCCGCTGCCTCCTTCTCAAGCTGGTGAGATACTGTTTTTTTTTTTTTTTTGAAGTGTATTTGAATGATTGTATTGAGCTTGGTGTAATTGTACAATATGGTTTTAGTCATTAATGTAGCGTTATTTGAAAGAATTCGAGTTGTTGAGCTCACGGATGTTCAACTAGAGATCGAAAAATGTCGAGCATTTTGTCTAATTGTTGGGGTTTTTTTGTTGAATTTGAATTCCATTAGTCTAATTATGGACATGCTTATTGGGTTGGAATGACTTGCTTTAAGTGTGCTTGTATGTATTGGGATCCCAGCTTGTCAAGCAAGTTACTAAATGCTGTTACAAAGTGACGATTCTTTGTGAATGGATTAATAAAAAAACACTCTTTATGCTAGAACTCTAGTTAGAAAAGCTGAACCGCCTCCAAAACAACACTTTTTATGCTTTGAACTTGAATAAGTTTGAATTAGCATTTTAGATCTCACCTCGAGCTTGTAAATGGATTGTGTGTGTGACTGTGTGTGTTTTTTTAAAGACTGTTTTTCTGGTTTAGGTTTTTTACATCATTTCCTAATGAATATAGCTTATGTGCAGTGAAGGAAGCTAAGAATGGGGGTGGACGTAGTGGAGGTGGAAGGGGACGTGGCCGTGGACGTAGTGGAGGTGAATTCGATAGGGAGTCATTCAGAAATGACAGCTCATATGGTGGACCTCCTGTGCCATACAATGGATCAGGGGATGGAGAAGGGAAGACATTTGAGAGGCGTGGTGGTTATGGTGGACCTCGTGGGTCTTTCCGTGGTGGAAGACGAGGTGGTTTTAGCAATGATGATGTGCCTGAAGGAGAGCGACCTCCCCGAAGGGTCTATGAGCGCCACAGTGGCACCGGGCGCGAGTGAGTGTTCTCATTCTCTAAAGTTTGGGTTCTTAGACATCATATTAATATTGAGATGTGTTTCCTCTGCAACAGCTTGTTCTCAGTTTCTTTTATGCAAATTGACCTGACTTGATTATTCATGTGTAGCAATGGTATCAAACGTGATGGCGCTGGTCGTGGAAACTGGGGAACTCCCACTGATGAGATTGCCCAGTAAGCAAGTAGTTTGTAACAGTATTTAATGTCAGCTTCGAGTTAAGCTCTGCTTGAGTTTATTTCTTATCCACTTTTAACACTGTTTTAGGGAGGTCGAAGAATCTCCAATTAAGGATGAAAAAGTTGAAGATGAAGAGAATTGACCCGGTGAGGAAGATAGTGGAGATGCAAATAAGGAAAAAGTTGAAGAGGAAGTAGAAGAAAAAGAACCTGAAGCTAAGGTACCCGATATATCTAGCTCTGTCTTCATCGCAAGGTTAATGAAATTCTATTTCTCATTATACAGTGTATTTTATCTGATAGGAAATGACCCTTGAAGAGTATGAAAAAGTGCTCGAAGAGAAGAGAAAAGCTCTGTTGGCATTGAAGACGGGGGAAAGGAAGGTGGATGATAAGGAGTTTAAATCAATGCAGCAAATCTCCAGCAAGAAAAACAATGATGAAATCTTCGTCAAGTTGGTATGTTTAACACTTCCCAGAGCCCCGCAATCTCCATGAAATATATGATGATTGCACGGCTGTATTTACCCCCATTTTAATGTTATTTTTTCAGGGCACTAAGAAAGACAAACGTAAGGAGGCTGCTGAGATAGAGGAGAAAGTGAGAAAGGTACATTCTGCCAAGTTCTTCTCTTCAAAAGCCATTCTGGAGCACTTTTTTGTGTTTGGAGCACAAACCTTTTGTAACCATAGAATATACTAGGCACAAAATACTACTCGTATATATTTTCAGATATTTGCATCGGTTTCATAGCTGTAACTCTAATTCTATTGTTGGATTACAGTCTGTTAACATCACCGAGTTCTTAACGCCAGCAGAAGAGGAGAGGTCCTATGGTGGTAGAGGGCGTGGTCCAACAGGCGGGTTTAATGGAGGCAGTTACAACAAAGCTGCACCCCCAGCCAATATAGCTGACCTGGGGCATTTTCCATCACTGGGTGGCCAGTAGCTAGCTAGCTAGCTCCTGTTCTAGAAAAAACCCAACTCAATCTCCCTTTCTTTGCTTACATTTTAGAATTTTCAGTTCCTAGGATTTTTTCCTCTTTGGGGACATCCATCTTCTTCCGAAGCACGGAATAAATTATTTCAGACCAGACATATCCCACTAATTATTGTTAGAAAAAATTAACAATTAACAAGATCGTAGGATCGTGCAGGGTACAAATTACCGATGAAAATCAAATTGAGCGTGTTGAATTGAACATAGAAAATTTGAACACAGACAAGGAAGAGATACAAAATCGATAATATGATTGAGGTCCTCGGCAATTTTTTTAAGTCAGTATTACCTCCGTCTGATGCAAGGGTATCACTTGACAATCTATCTTTCAGATGCAACAACCGACCTTCCAGTCACCTGCACCAAAGTGAAGAAAGCGAATGAATGATTAATCTCACTATCACCAATAACGCACACAAATTCAAAACTATACAACACAACACACACCGAGAGGGGAGAGAGTAGAGGAATATACCTCCTCTTGGAACTTATCCCTAATACTCGGTCAAGCCAAGTAACGACACTGGCAAATATGAATTTTTTATAAATCCAAATTCATTCACACAAAACTACATCGTTTCATGTTACTTAATACTCAATTACACTACCGCAAAACTACGCCGTTTTGTGTTAGTAGATGTTAACCTGCACTGTCACAAAACTACGTTATTTTGATGACATTGAACCATCATTTTATTCACAACTTTCCAACAATTAAAACCCAGAAAAGTTGAAGCAGAACATCTTGAATTCCATGTACCACTCGCTTTGTCCGCATTAAACGCAATCCCTTTGCTGCTGAATCTGTTTAAACTGCACAGCTGTGTTTCTTTGTCCCCTGCCCATCTCATCCCTCCAGCTCTAGCAAACATTTTTGTAGTCCACTTCAAACATCGGTCACTTTAATAATCCCCTATAACATATTATAAACCTGCGTGTCAAGCATTTTGAACTTACTTGGCAGTGCTTGGCTAGTTGGCTTTAACTTCTGAGACAGCCTTCGTGATCCCTACACGCCACTCCGGCCTTTCTATTTTGGAAGCATCCCAAGTTCCATTCAGTAAGCAGAGGTTCCAATTTCCATCTTTCAGCAGGCTCCTCAACCATGACAACATTATGATCCTTTCCTGAAAATCTATACACACACTTCTATACGCTGGAAATACCCTTGTTCCGGAACATGATTATAACTTTCACATATCCCTAACTAAATTAATAAAGTGACACATTGCCTTGTTCTTATTGAAGAAGCAAGATGGACTGAAGCGAAGATGGAACTGGTTCTGCTTGAAGAAGCAGATTGAAATTACTTAGTAGCTTACTTTGTTTTTCCCTAGTGAGGCCGGTTCTGTAAATAACCTAAAACATAGGACAGGTTCCGTAATTATTATTAGTTAACTGTTTATATACAGAGTATAGAGGTCGCAAATTTGAGAAGTAGCTCGCTCGGCCCAAAACACCGAAGCCCAGAGGCCCAGACATAAACCCTAGACGCTTCTTCTTCGCAGCCATCTTAAACCCTAAACTCCATCACCATCAATTCCCACGCGGCCACGCTTAGCTTTCGCACCACTCTCTGTTACATAATCTCAATCCAAATTTTACTCCATTCATCGAAATCAGGCCTCTAAGAGGTGGTGTAGTAAGTGTTTCACATGTATCTGATATAGTTAAACCAGTAAGTGTTATTTGAAATGCAGATGATCACTTTTTGTATATATGAAATCATGTAGGAGAAAATTGCTAATGAGATGTGGTAATGTTTGTGTTGCAGAATGATGTAGTGTATGCAGTTGAGTTTTCGCACCGAAGTGGACGAGATTTGGTGAATATTGCCAAGAAAGAACCAATGTCATACCTATTATTGAGGATGCTAGACATCCTGCCAAGTACAGGATGCTTGTTGGTATGGTTGATGTCATCTTTTCTGATGTTGTTCAACCTGATCAGGTCAGGATCTGTTAGTTTACGTTGCCATTGATAATCAGTAACGAGTGTTTTATATAGGTTGTGATCTAATGAATTTTATCATTGCATGTCAATCTTTCTGTTACATCATGTATTGTGTTGTGCAACAAGCATATGATGAAATTACTCGGATTCCCCTTCAGTACATTATTTGGAAGATGATACCCTGAGTTCCCCTTCAATACGCTTGGTCCGTGGGAGTTTTAATTACAATACTGAAAACATTTAGTATGAAACTAACAACTCCTGCGGCTTTCAGAAAGTGGAAGATTTTCATTGTGTGCAGCAAGTTACATTCTGGCTCCATATGAGTTATAATATAACTGTTTGAGTATGTGTCTGAGTCTGCTCTTAGAAACAAAAACTGATAAGGATGATCTGAAACTAAATAAAATGGCCCTTGTTAGTTGTTACTTTCATTTGATAAACCTCCATATGGAAAATGAAAATACATAGCATGTAACTATTTTCACTTATGCTGGCCGTATGGGCCGCTGTTCTAGATTAAACTAGTACTTCCACCATATCTTAGCTACTCGCTCATAATTTACCGAACTATATTTAACTCATTGTTTTCCAATTGTTGCTATTTGCTTTTGTAAGACAGATGACGAAGATGATTCCATTTCTGCATCAAATGCATCAACAGACAGTCATGGTGAAGATCCAGATCATCATCTACTGACTACTACAAACAGCGACATTGCTTATTTAAAAGACAAACCAGTTAGACTCGCCAAGGAACTCATGTGAACTCAATTCTTCTTTTTTAAATACCTCAGCATCTTCACTCGTCCATCTTCTTTTTTTAAAGACTGTTATTGTACTATAGTGTCCCACTCCTTATCTCCACAATATTGTTGTAGCAATTAAACAGCTGGTCACACCTGGATTTTTTTTCCCCAGAAAATAGCAGCTCTGAGTTACCTCTTTACTCTAGAAACTTTAGTGGCCCGTTTGGTGGTTGGAAAATTGCTTGGAAAGAAAGTGAGGTGGAAATTTTATGAAAAAGTAACTTTCCGGCAGGAAATTGAGTGGAAATTTTTTATACCAGAATCCCAGATGCTTTGATCGCGTTTCTATTTATCTTGGCATGAACACACTCACCAACTTTCCATCCACTTATTTTTCCATTTCCTGAATTTTCCACTAACCAAATGGCAATTTTACCAACAAATAACTATATATATTCACCCAATCTTCGTATCAAAACTGATCGTGTCATCCCCAACCACTTCACTCTTGCCTCTTCCGATCATCAATGACGACCTCCTCGATCCCAAACCACACTCTAATCTTCGCATACGGAACCCTAAAACGCGGCTTCCCCAATCACAACCTCATCCACGATCTCATCTCCAATAAAGACGCGACCTTTATCGGAACCCACAAAACCTCCAACCCCTTCCCGTTAATGATCGGCCCACACGGCATTCCTTACCTTCTCAATCATCCCGGATCAGGCTTCAGAGTCTCCGGCGAGATTTACTCTGTGTCTGACAAAGGGTTGCAGAGGCTGGATGAGCTTGAGGGAGTTGGGATTGGGCATTATGAGAGACTGCCGGTTGAGGTTTGGTGTGAGGAGGATGGAGGGGGCAGGGTTGAAGCTGAGGCGTATTTTGGGCATAGGAGTTTTGGTGAGGAGATGTGGAGGAAGAGAAGTGGATTTGAGGTGGAGGAGTATACGGTGGAGATGGCGGAAAGGTACGTGAGGAAGGCGGAGAGGATTGGTGGAAGTGGATGTATTTTGGATGACATTGGGATGTTTCTGGAAGCTTCTTCCGGATGAGTTCTTCGATTGGAGAAGGTTTTATTTTATTTGATTGTTAGAATTATTGAGTTGTTATGAACTTGTTGATTGCATTGCAGTTCAGTTCAATGATATATACATTCGGCACACAATTTGCGAATTTGAGTTATTCTTTTCTTTTCATGTTTCTGTCTTTTATTTTGTTGGAGACTCAGTGCTGCATCATAGCTGCCGAGTGTATATGGTTGTGGAGTGCTTTCGTGATGATAAGGCGAGATCTTTTGTCGAGAAATGCACAGACGGAATTTCCTTCGTGTAAGTATAGGTTGGGATAAAATGTTGAATGAAGAGCTTGTGTAGTTGTGTTTTTTCAGATTACCTAAGGGGCTTGTTATTTTCTGATAAAGATGGATTATTTAACTGTGATGCAAAAGAAAATTTGAGCTATACATATCAAAGATCGGAACATGAAACGTTCATCTTTTCATATATTTGAGAATCGAAGTACCTACCAGTTACCACTAAATAGACTACAATTTTCTTGTTATCACTGAGCCACTGATGCTCTGGAAATGATGCAACTTGTAAGAGTTAGCCTACTGTGGAAAGTGTGAACAAAGTTATGGCCAAGAATAATCAAACGTTTAAACAAGGGAAAACTTGAATCTATGTATAAAAGAATTCCCACTTCTCATAAAGCTGAATGCAGCATACAACAACATTTTCTTACAATCTGTAATTGAGATGTTTACAAATGGATACATGGGTTACAAACAAGAAGCTGTATAGAAATAATATGCAGACACTGACTTTTCTTCTGTGCAGCAAATCCTCGTCGTGATAAGCTTGCCTGCTTGCCTTTACTTGAACATGGATGAGATAACAAAGCATGTTTTTTGCAGATAAGTAATTACGGTTGACAGGGTTAACCTCAAAATGTTTTTCTATTTTAGCTGGGTTCTGATATCAGAGCATACTGTCTTGCAAATCGCTCATTATGGTTGATGCAATGTTCTTCAATGAAGAAATGTCCTGTTGTGCCTGTGATTCAGAATACAGATTCCTTAGGTCCATAAACCAACTCAGAAATATTGACAGATATCGATTTGATGGAAATGTGTTGCGTGATGCCCAATCAACTAACACACCAAACATTGAATATGTATAACATTGGAATATACCTGGAAAGTGATCCTGTTGATGATGTCGCTAGCGGATATATCAAATAAATCATCGGAACCTTGGCCAAATAGATCAGAACTAGAAATGGCAGTGGAGCTCTGCAGGATAGTAAAAATTGATGAGTAAATCTTGCAAAGGTCTGAAGCATCGTTTAACATGTGAACAAGTCCAAAAATAAGGATATATGAATTGAGATGTTCCGATACGTGATACATAATTATAAACTATACACTGCAATTACGTGGCAAGAATAAAGTGCATCAAATGCGAGCCCTTTTTCTGTATGTCAAACATGTAATAATTTAGTTTGGGGGTACTTACCGAGAACTTTTGCAAGGAAGCTTGAGCTTCCGAATCACCAGATTTGCTCTGATCCCCAAAGAATTGGGCAGATGATATGGACTTCGCATTTGAGAACTTCTTTCTAGCTTCGTCAGTCTCCTCAATCTGGCAAAATAGGAACAAGAGAAACACCAAAAAACAGGAGGTATCACTCTCCGTCATACTTGGTAAAATTTGTAGACATAAACACCACAATCAGCCAACTTCCAACCATACTGCAAAAAAAGGAACAATCAATGTCTTCTAAAATTTTCACCGGCATACCTGAACTTTTGATGAACCCATGCTTGCTTTCTTGGAGAAACCATTGTCCATTCCAAAGTCAGAAAAGAAATTAGAAGAAGTTGGCGGAGTGACATGGCTAAGAACTGATGACCCTCCATTAATAGCACCAGCATGCGGCACATTATCTGAATACTCAAAACGAGATGCCAGTGAAGACCCATTTGTTGTTGGTTTACTGCTGTTTTTGGTGGAAATGGGAACAGGAACAGATACTTCTTCAGGCTTTTGATCATATAAATTTTCACTTGGCTGGTCAAAGAAAGACAGCACATCACATAAACATCCGTTTAATGAGTGAGAAGCAAATGTGTTTCCAACACATTAAGCAAGAATAATGTTTGAGAAGAAATTAAGACCTTTGTAGTTAGCTTCCGAGCACCCAATCCGCTGGTCTTTCCAGTTTTTCTGCCCCCCATAGGCTTCTTTGTAGGATATGTAGCTACTGCATGAGTAGCTTTAGGGGACGACACTGCAATCACTTCTTCTTTTTCAAATATTTCGAAAGAAGGCAGGGTAGTCTTCACATGACCATTAGTAAATGGAGCTTGCTGAGACTTAACCGGTGATTCTGGAATTCCTAAATCCTCAATGGGACTTTTCGCAACTTCTTTTGCAAGAAGTTGCTTATATAGCTCAGCTGCTCTTGATGTATACTTCGCCTCAACTTTGCTTCCATCAATTCATCTGTGCTGCTTAAAGAAAACATGTGCACGGGGGCTATTTCCTCCGTAGCTCATCATCTTCAGTTGCTCGGGCGACCATGAATCCAAGTTGGTAGACATGACGAAGGTGATGTGAACACCTAAGCTACGATGATTAGCGGAGCAATCATTACAAAGGAAGATCCCATAAGTAACAGATGCCCAAGTAGGGTTTTTGACATTACAATCAAAACAGATCTTGTTTTCAGGCTTGGATTTGAGCTTCCGGAAGATGACAGTTTTGTCGATGAAGGTGTCGGAAGACATGACAGAGAGGAAAGATAGCTTTTCAAACCTCCTTCCGCCAAGAGACTCTTCACTTACGAGTATTAACTTTATCATTTTCGACAGAGTTAGGAGATGAAATGACTACAAATAGAGAACGTGGAGTAGAAAGTAAGAGCATCTGCATCGGAGCAGCTGCTAGACGAGGCTGTGCTCCATTAGCTGCTAAATCAGCACATCCTCCAATAATTTTATCTTAAAGCAGTACGTCACGTCAGCGCACCTCCTCTAGAATTCAACAGTGCACATCCGCATCACGTCTTCCAGCCTCCAGGTCAGCAGCACAGCACGCCAGGTCAGCTGCTCGTCCTCATCGGTGCAGATGCTCTAACAAGCGCAATTTGTTACAAGCCCGACAAAAGTGCTATATCTGAGAGTCCAACTTCTTTGAGATCCGTGCACGTTCAAATAAAAATATGCACATTTGAAATATAACTATCTCCACAATATATTTCAACAATGTGTATACAAGTGGAATGCAATTGATGACGTGTATTTTGTCAAATGCCACAATCTCAAATGAATTTCGATGCCTCAATACTATTCATGAGCCTCATTTGAACACATCTCATATATCTGACACTAGTGGCATACCCGTCGGTCCGAAGGGATGCTGCGGTGAAAGATATGGTTGGTACTGTCAGTTTCGCACAGTTGCCAACGAAAATGAATTGAGCAAGGGATACAGAGCAGCGACACACCTAACAGAACAACGCGACTACATTTGCCCACAAAATGAGCATTACAAAGAAAAGTGCATAATTAATTACAACCATTTAGAACATGGAAATAGCAACAGTACATTACAACAGGACAACATTAATTACAAATGAAGTTACTTCCACAGACTTTGTCTTCTAAGCGAATGAAACATTCTTGATAGAGTTGCAAGCATTCTCGGTAGACTACCCTGGCACAGTCAAGAGACGACAACTGAAGTCAGCAAGTGTACATGAACATATAAGGGAGGTTCAAAATAAGCAAATACGGTAATTAACTGCACAAAATGCGAGCACAACGCGCCAAAAGCAGTGAACCAACACAGCAGGACTTCAAAACAAACTGAGTAGCGCAACTCAGAACGTGTGAAGTTGAAATATAACACCAACAAATATACAGACATGCAAAACACGTAAAGGTTAGAACAAACTAAAAAAAGTGTGATGCAACGCAGAGCAGGACAACAACAACACTTCACAACAACACATCATTTTTTTAGATTTGCAAATTCAGAGCGAGTGCAGTATTCTCAAGTTGAGCAGTGCGCAATTTGCAAGACAACTTTCAACAGAACGTTACAATACGACAGTATATCAGAAGTGCACAACATCTTGACAACAACAATGCAGACAACAAAAC
>JAWWMW010001680.1:13543-24557 GCA_035048345.1 Echeveria elegans | reverse complement strand
CACACAAACACTCTCTTTCTTTAATTATTATATATTTATTCTTATTTTTTCATACTTTCTTAATCTCCGTGCCCATATCCCAAACGTAAGGATTATTTAGGGACGGAGGGAGTAAGTTTCAACATTTGTCGAAGCTACCTTTATGAATTTAAGTGTTTTCCTGGAGCTAACTTGACCAATTACCGTCGAAATTCAAGTGACAACGTTTGGGAAGTGGTCCACACGCGCTTATTGTCTTTTGATTGTAATTGTATTTTTTATATTAAACCACTTATGTGAATTTCATCATTCTCGTAAACCACATGTATGACTAAATGTATTTGCATGAACCATATGTATGAATAAATGTATTTTCCAGAACCATATGTATAAATATACATATGTATTTGCCGGAACCACATGTAT
Source organism: Echeveria elegans (assembly GCA_035048345.1). Taxonomy (NCBI): domain Eukaryota; kingdom Viridiplantae; phylum Streptophyta; class Magnoliopsida; order Saxifragales; family Crassulaceae; genus Echeveria; species Echeveria elegans. The sequence goes on along the minus strand of JAWWMW010001680.1, from coordinate 24,152 downwards.
GAATAAATGTATTTGTCTGAACCACCTGTATGAATAAATGTATTTCCCTTAACCACTTGTACGCATAAATATATTTTTCCTAACTCACCAATATCAATAGATAAAGTTTCCTAAGCCACTTTTGTTACATAACTTTATTTTAAATAAGGGATTTTTACTGTAAATCACCCATAAAAACACATATTTTTCGGGAACCACCTTTAAATATTTTTTTTTTACTACGAACCACACATGAAAACACTTGTTTCCCACAACCACCCCTTTCCCAAAAAACTCATATATCAAAAAAAACTTTAAAAAAAATACAAAACTTCATAAAGCAAATATGCAAAAACGCCACCCATTTAGCATCATTTTTAGTAAAAAAATATGCTTAAAGAATATATTTGTATAATTTAAATTGATATTTCAAAATTTTACCAACATTTAGCACAAAAAATTATCCAAAATATAACAAAATTATTGATAGTTTGAAATTATATTTTTGAATGTCTCTGAATTTTAATGATTTTTTCAATTTTTTTATTATTTTTAAATACAAATGTATCACAAAACTTGAATTTCCCATGATAATTCATATATAAATTTAATTAAAAAAATAATAAATTCTTTAGAATTCAGAGACGTTCAAAAATATAATTCACACTATTCAATAATTTTGTTATAATTTGGATAAATTTTGCTAAATGTTGTTAAATTTTTGAAGTATCAATTTATATTTATACAAAAATATTCTTAAGGCATAATTTTTTAATTAAAAATGACACTAAATGGGTGGCTTTTGCATATTTATTTTATGAAGTTTTGAATCTTTTTAAGTTTTTGAAATAATTTGTATGAGTTTTTAAAATAAAATAAAGGCAAAAGAGTGATTTTTGGGAAAGGGGTGGTTGAGGGAAACAAGTGTGTAACAAATGGGTGGTTTGTGGCAAAAAAAAAATGAAGATGGTTCCTGAAAAATATCTGATTTTATGGATGATTTACATCAAAAACCCCTTAAAATGACTTTAAAGATGCAAAAGAAAGTAATGAAAGTTACAAATAAAGATGACTATGCTCGGATAACTTTAGCGGAACATGTTTCAAAAAAATATAATATTTTGCATAAAAGTCCTATATTTTTAACTAATCGAAAAAACTGGCGTAGTCTACCCAAAAGCCAAATCACTTTCTTAATTACCGTTTTAAGCCGGCTCTCGCAAAAAAAACTACAAATTCTAAAAATCCTCAGATGGAATGGTTTTTTGAGGGTTTAGTTTGGGAAATTTAATTTAATTTATATTTTAAAAAACACGTGTGTATACACGCGATCATCTGAATTTGGACGGAAATTGACAAAAGGTGGCTTCCGGAAAGCATTTAAATTCATAAAGGTGGTTTCAATAATTTTGGAAACATAAAGGTTAATGTGATTTTCATAAAATGACTATTCTTACGGGTGAATTTGAGCGACAAACCCTCTTGATTCTTTTATGATGAGAATGTAAAGATTTCATTAAAGTTTTATGTTTGTATTACACTTTGCAACAACAAAACGAATTGGGGTCACAAAATGCACCACCATGATAATGATCTCTATAATGACTTTTGCAGTAGCGATCACAATCAACATTTGTACAACTTCGATAAAAGTCGCAGATATTTTGTGAAGCTTCCGTCTCCTTCATCGAAATGATTCCTTTTCAGATTAATTAAACAAAAAAAAGAAAGAATCAAAATACGATATTCTTCGATTCAATAACGAAATGGCAATCATATTTAATATGAGTAAAGAAAAAAATGTATATGTACCATTTAGGGCCAAAACAAGGAATACTACCAACACAATGTTGCGGTTCATATCTCTGATTTTTCTGAGACTATCAGCAGAATATCCCACTTGATCTTGCCTATCAAATTTTCTTCATTTTTGAACATTGTACTTATATACAGAGATTACATATGAAGGATAAGAAGGCACAAGAAATTTTCACCTATTCCAATAGAAGACGACTTTGGGAAATAAACATTTTGTAATGCTTTATGAATCACCTAAAAACATAAATACAAAATTACATTATGTTATATGGTTTTTACCATTTTCGGGAACATATCACATTACCATTTTTTTTTTTTTACTTTTCGATAACATTATCATTGTTTTTTCTTTTGTCATATGTTGTCACTTAGGTGATGCTCAATATTTACCGAATACATTGACTACGTGATTTATATTAAGTTTTAAGCGTCGGTGACAGCCGCGCATAAAATCAAAGTATAATTTACGTTGCATTTAAGTGCTTAAAACTTAATAGCAAGTATTAATGCACAAATCAACTTGTGCATTTAATGTAAGTATTATATATAGCAGTGCATAAGTAAATTGAAAAATGGAATTTTGAGCATGTAGGTTTTGAAAAGGGTAAAATCGAAAAGAATTATGGCCCCTGTTGATAACCGGCAATTCATGCCCTTACGCTTTATTAATAGTAAGATTTGTCCTGTAAGTATTCGTTGAGTCATCTTTAAACATTGTTTGTACTAGCGGTCTAGCGCCTACGGTCAAAGTGACTAAATTAGACATCAATTCGTAAATTTCACTATATTAGAAATGAATATGAAAATTTTAACCATATCCGCCAAAAAAAAAATCACAGAATATTGGTAAGCTAGGATGGTCATGTACCAAAACTTTTCATTATTAGTCTTCGGTCGTGGTTAACCTAGAATTGTTATTTGTGTAGTCGTATGTGACATTAGCACAGTCAGACTCGGATCGAATCCTTAGTAAGTATCAGTGGCGAAGACATTTAATTTAGGATTAATTACAGAAAAAAGACCCGTATCTATAAAAAAAAAAATCAGATGACACCCCTCAGATTATTTTTCACGCTTAAAGATCTTCACGTTTTCGACGTTTTCATTTAGAGACCCGTCTGTAATAATTAACGAAACTGACCATGAATCGTAATTTAAAAATTTTAAGGTTAGATTAATAAAAAATAAGATCTAACCCCTCATTTTCCAACACCATCACCACTCCGCCACCACCCTCCTCCTCCTTCCTCCACCACCACCCCCCCACCTTCTACTCCTCCTCCTCTACCACCACTCCACCACCTCCACCTGAGGAGTGGGGAGGGGCTGGCGGTGGCGATGGTGGTGGAGTGGTGGTGATGGTGATGGTGGAGTGGTGGTGGTGGAGTGGAGTGGTTGTGGTGGGGGTGGGGGTGGATGGAGTGGTGGTGGAGGATGTGGTGGTGGTGGTGGTGGAGGAGAAGGGAGGAGGGGGTGGTGGTGAAAAATGAGGGATTAGATTGTATTTTTTGTATTTTTAATCTGACTCCCAAAGTTTTTAAAATTACGATTCATGGGTCAATTGCGTTAATTATGACGGACGAGTCTCTAATGAAAGTGTCGAAAACGTAAATGTCTTTAAGTGTGAAACATAAACGGAGGGGTGTCATCTGAAAAAAGTGATATAGATATGATGTTTTTTCTGTAATTAACCGTTTAATTTAATTGGAATAGCTAAAAATCTAAAGATGTACGACAAATCGCTTCACTCTTTTTAGAAATCACGGCCCACTCCACCAATATGAATACAACTTAGTTAAAACATTGTATCTAAAAAAATATTTCCCGATCAAAATAACTCCCGACTTAGCCACTGGTTAGTACGTTCCAAGTAATTCCTCGTATGAGATTGCGCGACGCCGCCAACATATTTGCTCAAGATGCTTGATCATCAGTTTGGTAAGAGGTGACTTATGCTTACAAGTAATAGAGATTATAGTTTTCAATATGAAATGTATTAAAAATGCTCTCATGTATGAAATATACCACGGCAAACAACAAATAGAATTTGTTGATCCCAACTGCTACACTTCTCATTCAAACTATGATATCATATCCTAGAATTTGTAGGATTCTTGCTCACCAGATCTGCACCACTGACATATCTGGCAACAAAAGATATAAACCTAATGGGAGCACCAGTAAGGGGTGCATCCGAGAGCTCCACTGGTGAATCCTCTTCTTCATTTGCAGTTTGCTGTCCCTCTGCATCCTGTGATTCACTCTCACTTAATGGTAACTGAACAATTTCACCAGAATCGATAGTAATGGTAGTGTCAGCAACATCACTGGGATGAAGTTTTCCCCCCTGCCAGCTGTTACTAGACTCCTGCACTTGGAACGATTTGGCAGACTCTAGCCTATCGGCTTGTAAAGATATATTGATTTCATCTGCTGTGTCTGAAACAGCACCGTCATTGATGGCTACAGATGAACCAGTATCAGGCATAGTCGATTGACTTGAACCACCATTTGATGGGCTTCCAAGTCGGTCGAGCTCAGTGTACAACTCGTTCACCTAAATGAGATACTAATTAATGCCAGATAAACTACGAGATTGGACAAACTTGCAAGGGCAATCTCTTACCTTCTCAACGAGCTCTGTGTTCTCTGTGACCAACTTTTCAATCAAATGACTAGCCGCCTCTATCTGAGAATTCAACACACTTATTTCAGAATTTTCCTGCAGCCGAAGTCCCAAAACAAAGTGTAAGCACTAAGAACCGCATATAATTCTACAAATTAAGGCTTATGTGCTGAGTATGAGTAGTCAGTCCACTAGGGAGGAGACAGACTAACATTTTCTTTATGAGGTAATGCATCCCCATTCTGTATCTGCACTTGTAATCCACACACCTTTTCTGATAATATTTGATTTTCACGTAAAATTCTGATCTTGGATTCCTCCAACTCCTTGACCTGCAAGACTTTGGTTTTAAGTTCCATATCAGGACAATCTTCAGAAACCGTCCAAGTCCTATGATAAAGGCGTATGTGCATGCTTTATCAGGTGTTGAAGATACAAAGAGTTCTCAAGAAAAAAGAACGAAAATTCACTGTTTAGAGCTTTATAGATATTACAGGAACTACTCTTGGCATCTTCCAAATGACAAAGAACGCCATAAGTAGTTTACCTGATTTTGCAGCCTTGCATTGTCATCCCTCAATGTACCAACCACCTCCTCGGTTGAAATCTACTAGTACGTAAAACAGTAACAAAAAAACATTTCACCAATTAAAAGCATAAAATAAAATCATACATCGGAAAAGTTTAGGCAAAATAGCAAATTTGTTATTTAAAGAAACCGACTATGTTCTCAAAAAGTTAGCTACGAGTCACACTATGTATAGTAGTATTCATGTTATACACATTGAAAGTTTAGCATGTTCAAGGGCACAAATGTTCAAATGAAGGATTCTTTATCCACTTCCAGGTTTTTTATTGTCTCTTGCAGTTTCGCCTGCAGCACATCATGAATCAAAGAAAAAGGTGGGGCATTGTAAGGTTGAAAATCAGTTAAACCACACATAATGAAATTCAATTGCAGTTCACGAGAAAGTGAAAAGAATGATTGATTCTCTCTTTGTCCCTCTCAAGGTGTTTGATTAAACCACACCTCAGAAACCCAGAGATCTTTGTCCTTCTCAAGATGTTTGATTCTCTCTTCATAGTCAGCCTGCATGTTATGAAATTAGGTGATTGTGCTAGGAAGGCTATACAAGATATTTATATTGCAAAATAAAGCATAGCAGGACACAAAACATGATACGGAAAGCATATAATGGTTATTGATTGGTGAATTTTGCAAAGAAATCAGAAAAAAGCTATTACATGTTTTGAAGTCAATAATGCTTTGTCTTCAATAAGCTGCCCAATCTTTCCTTCCAAACTAGTCTGCGGACAATATATAAAACTATAAATTTTGATTTGCAAGGTACTTCAGATGATACTGTTAAAAGGCATTACCTGGTTCGCAATAGCACTTGTTTTTTCTGTTACAAGCTGTGAGATCGTTCCCTCCAGACTAGCCTATGAAAAAAGTATCACTCGACTATAAGCACACGAATATTGTAGAATCATACCATGAACTGACTTGAGGATATTAGCTCCTAAGGTCAAATAATGGCACCTGCTTTAGAAGTAGTGACTCCTTTTCATGCTCCAATTTCACTACTCTCATTTCCAATCGAGCCTACAAGAACTCTATCCATTTAAGGGTTGATAATAAGAGAAGAATTTAAATAAGAGAATAATCAGAGCAGCAAGCTGTTAAAATGATAAATCAAAGTTTTATAGGCTTGCAAAATGATGACATGTTCTATACCCCTGTCTTCATATGTGTATCTTTTTCAAACTGCAACCTGTTGACAGTCTCTTCTAACAAAGCCTAAGACAAAAATATGAAACCAGTCAATAACTTGTACTGATACAGGCTAAATATTCAATTGTACAATCAAAGAAACATTAAGCCAGCATTTTCAACTCAACCTCTTTCTGCAGCCAGTGTTTCCTTTCAGTTTTTGCTGCTTCAAGCTGCAAAATGATTCATAGAAGATAAACTTAATGGAGCTCGAACAAACTAGGATCTTCCCTGGCCACCAAGCTAATGGACACGCAAAACAGTACAGATAACTGGAAAAATAAAAAATATCTGAGGCAACTTAAATGCTAATGTATGAACAAATTAAAGAATATCCATAATGAATCCACTATTTATTGCTTTGGAGAATCTTGTTCTTATATAACTAAAACTGCAATTAAAATGGCTAACATCCCTGAAAATCCTGTCATTTTTCTGCCATCCAATAGCAACTCACCATTTGAATGTATGAACAAAAACTTAAAACTAACACTCAAAGTCAATAATGAAACTTACAGCTTCACTGTCATTTGTGGTGTTCCTGCTCTTATCAGCATCAAGAATCGGTACATCCCCATTATCACCATTTGATATCCCAGAAATGTCATCTGAAGCAAATGCATTCTCAGAAAATTGACTAGGAGCATCCAGCTCCGAACAATTCTGCTGATCAGATGAAGCATTCTCCTCTACAGTCACAGAAGTCTCTTCCTTCCCTTTATTCTGCTTATTCTTCTTTTTCTTGTTTTTCTTCCTCTTCTTTTCATCCTCCATCGCTAATCTCACCTCAAACTCCCAATACTAAATATGAAACCCTATCTCATGAAAAAAACATCTTTGACTGCTGAAACCAGATCTGGTTCCTACACACAAACAAACAAAAAAACCACTCAATTCAGTTACAACTTACAACACCAAAAAAAACACCAGTGAAGAGCATAAAGACTGCACATTTACATTCACATTGGTAAGTTCGGCCAATGAATGAATCAATCACTAACACATGACAATGAAATCAACAAAACAGGATTGATTACATGTTTGTCAACAAAACCACATAATTGTAGGACATGACAAATAAGAATTGGGATAGGAAAAATACCGATCTGAATCGGAAAATCTGTAGTGACGTCGGAACTGCAGCGGTAATTGAATCGGACAGGCGAGATCGTGGTGTATTGTTTTTGTGTGTAATGGATAATTAATTGGGTTTCGATTTGGGAATTAGGGCTTTTCAAAGTCCGCTTTTAGCGCGTTGTTGGGTTTGTCTGCATCTATCAAAGAGCGTTACGGCACGATGCCGTTTCAAAAGTGTTTGCAATTTGCATTCTTATTGCTCACTCTATGAGTTTTATTTCATTGTTTTATTTAGAACATTTAATTCTCGGAAAAAAAAACTTTATTAGAAGGCAAAATTGTCGATAGAAACAAGTGTTAAACTTTTTTTTTTGTATTTTTTTCGATGGGTGGATACATGTAGTACAAGACTATTAATACAGCGTATTATGCTAGCTAAATCAAGTACATAAACTCTAATTAACGCGCGAGCCTTCGGCATCACCATCAATACTGGCTTCATCTCAATCGACAACTCCATTGCAGTAGCGCAACTTCATGTAATAGACAACTGACACGACGACGACGGATAGAATAGACAACCTCCACGCATGGATGCAGAAGAAATGAAAGGCACCTAAATGGGCACAAAACCTATTAGGTAAATATAGGCACATTTTAAATACAACAAAATGTATGATGTATTTGGGAAGTTCAAAAAAGAAATGATGATCGGATGTTTTTGAATTTTGTGAAGATGTGGCGCTGGCTTGGGAGACTTATAGTCATGCTTTTATGGGAAACTCCTCGAAAGGATGGTAATTGTACCACCAAAACATTGATCTGATTTTGTTGTATCCAGCTCAAGACTGGAACGAGTACATGTGGTATTTTAATTCGGAAGGGGTAGAGGTTCAAGCGGTAGTCTTCTGCTTCAGTTTATATGTTTGGCTTGGTGTGATGCATTTGAGTACACATTTACTCCCCTCAGTTGCCATGATTCAGTTGTGCTACTTGCTTTTGTGTGTTAATATCACAATGGTTGTTTTAGGGTGTTTATGGGGAAAATGGGCCATTAATGTACCCTCATCTGTATGGATATGCACCCTATTCGTACTCACCAGCAACATCACCTGGTCCGGCCATTGATGGTCTCCAACAATACCAGCATCCAGCGATTTACTATCCATCTCTAACAGCAAGCGGTGCTCCATTCACACCTAATTCAACCACTGCAAAGCAAGGGGTCATCAGCGAGGTGGCAGCTGACCAAAATCAGAGACCTCTTTCTTCTGAACATGCTAACAATGGAGGTCTGAAGTTGAATAATCATCAGGTTCCTGCAAAATCAACACACACAAATCTGGCTGCCAAAGGTGTCAGTGATCCAAGATTTGCTTATGATGCTTCTAGAATGCCTCTTTGGCGCAGATGGGCAGCTTGCCAGTTCCCCTGTTACAGCATCAGCTACTTGTAGCAACACTGCTTCGAGGAAACATGCTTTGCGGCCGCAGAATCACTTTATGGTAATTATTTAACATACTTCTGTCTTGTGCAGTTCTTGTTTTTATTTCAATAATGATCTAATTGGTATTACTTTTTAAAAATTCTGCCAGTCTCGACCAATGACTGGCAATGTTGGAAACACTGGATTCTTGAACCGGATATTTAGCAACCCAGCTTGTACGGGATACGGATATGTACCAAGTGGTTTCAACTCGCGGATCAATGGACGAGGGTGGATGGTTATGGTTATGGATGCAAAGTGCTGGGCTTCGAGGATGAGGAAATGGAATCAACGGGTATGGAAATGAAAATACAGATGGTTTAAATGAGTTAAACAGAGGGTCGAGAGCCAAGAGGAACATTAAAGGATTTGCACCTGTTGCCAAGGACCAAAATGAGCTAGTTAAAGCAGCTGAAGGGGAAGATAAAGAAAAATTGACTGGTTCTCCTCTCGAGGAACCATACAACTCATCTGACTTTGCTTGTGATTACTTTGATGCGAAGTTTTTCATCATCAAGTCATACTGTGAGGACGATGTGCATAAGTGTATAAAATATAATGCCTGGGCAAGCACACCAAATGGTAACAAAAAGCTAGATGCGGCATATCAGCAAGCTCAAGATAAATCGGCTTCTTGTCCGGTGTTTCTTTTTTTCTCGGTATGTGATGTGCAATTTCATTATGTTTGTTTTCTTTCAACTATTTCTGAACAGGCGTTACAGTTGTTGCTTGTGATTTGTCCAGGTCAATGCTAGTGGGCAGTTTGTTGGTCTGGCTGAAATGGTTAGCTCAGTTGACTTCGACAAAAGTCTGGAGTATTGGCAGCAGGACAAGTGGAATGGCTGCTTGTGAAGGATGTTCCCAACACATTGCTGAAGCATATATTATTCTTGAGAACAATGAGAACAAGCCTGTTACCAACAGGCAACAGCAGGGATACTCAAGAGGTAATTGATTGTCTTTTTCCATTCTCCTACCGACTATATTGTTGGTGTCCCTAACGTTGTTTGCTCCATGTGTAATTGTGTAGATTAAACTAGAGCAAGGGCTCCAAATGCTCAAGATTTTCAAGGATCACTCAAGCAGGACTTCCATTCTTGATGACTTCACTTTCTATAAAGCCCGTCAAAAGGCTATCCAAGAGAGAAAAAAAAGTCAGATTGCAGTTTCAAAAGCAGTCAAGAAACCAGTTTAACCCTGGTCATTGAATTATTCTATGTTATTGTGATTGTGTTATTTACGCAGTACTTAACATTATAGGTCTGGGAGGGAAAGAGTGTTGATTTAAAGAGCCAAAACGCAACTGAGACAGAACATAGAGGTTTCAACCCTTCAAAAGCTGCTCCTGCAAATGGGGATGTTAATATGGACAGGAACGGGTCAATGAAAGTGTTTTGTACTTTTGTGTTGTCTTCGTCTTCATCTCCTTCTGCCCTTTTTCTTTATACTCAACCTCACCAAACAGATTAAAGTCCTCTTCCTCGCACCCATCACCACCCCACCCTCATACAAACCCTGACAATCAAACATACACATCAATAAAAACAGTCCTAAACAACATCCACAAATGTCAAACGACTCAATTATCAAAGAATCGTAAAGTTCAAATACCTGGACCTGCAGCATAGGAAATTCTGCCTTCTTCTGCCCTGATTGAATCTAGCAGATTAGATTGCGATAATCTGGTGGTCATTTTGTTAACATGACATTTTATATAGATGGTTAAATAAATAAAAAAATTATAGTACTCCCTCCGTCCTGAAATGATCTTTCTATTTGAGTTGATGACACGGTAATTAAGGAATAATGAGAGTGTGAGAGTAAAAATAAGATAAAAGTAAGTAAGAGA
>JAWWMW010001678.1:142926-153542 GCA_035048345.1 Echeveria elegans | reverse complement strand
TCCTGTCCCCTGTTTGATGTACATAATTCATGAATCTGATGTACTTTTTCATGTTCAGTTTTTTCTGTCACCTATTTAAATTTTATAATTCTCATGTAAATCAGATCAAAATGTCTTAAATACCCTCAAACATTAAATAATTATTTTATTATAATTAAATAAATATTAATTGAATAATCTCAGTCGTTGATTAGAAGGTACATCTATGGTTATGATCTCTTTATACTTTTTACATTTAGATATTTTTTACCTGATCTCTACCTATATATATATATATGGATTTAACTAGATCGAGTTACACAGAGTTAATTTAACTAGGTGATCAAGCTGTATTTATGTGAATACTATTTATTTTCTTTACTTAAGTTTACCTTCCTATTTTCGCCAATTAATGATGAAAAAAAATACTTACTAAAGTTGACACTTCATTAATTAATAACAACTAAACACGATCACAACAAGAAAGATATTAACGGATGTTAAAAGAGTAGGGTAGCTGAAAAGGCGTCTTAAATATATAATAAAATATGTAAAAGAAACAAGAAACAAGAAACACAACACATTATATAGTTGGTCAAGTACGTATATAACATTGTAAAATTATAATCATATGTGAATTAGGTCAGCTTTACTAAGCTAAAAGGAAGCAAACAAAAAATGGAACCTGAATTAAATCATCCCTTTGTGATCTGATCAGAACCGGAAGTGCATGGTGACGACGATCCAACCACAACCAAGCAGTCCACACAATACACTATTCCCAACTTGCATGATCGATCACTATTGCTTCTTCTTCTTCTCTTGTCAAAAAACACTATATTTTCACACCAAGCTAAACCACTGCATGTCTACCTTATCCACTGGAATTCCACTCCCAAGTTTTTCATGCACAAAAATCACTTCTAGAGATTCATTTGTCGCTGGAATCTCATGCTTGCGCCGTTAAAAGAGACGATAAAGAGAGGGGAAACTCGAATAGGTCAGAGAGAGAGAGAGAGAGAGTTGACTTTTATTGCTGGGTTGACCTCTTATTTTCATTATTGCCATGCGGAGATGGAAAAGAGGAGTCGATTCTTCCAAGAAAGGAAGAAGCAATCGCTGAAATTCTGTATCATATACCCTTCAGAGGGGTAATGGAGGCGGAGAAGCAGCTTGGCCTGCGAAAAGGCGAAGGAGCTCAAAGGAGCTTTTGAGAAGCCCGAACTTCTAAGCATGACTTCCCATGACTCGAATCTCCGGTGCATCTCTCTACGTTTACTCCCCTGCATCCCAACTATGTCCATGATCTCTCTACCGAACCAAAATTGCTCCACTGCCAGTCTTTCCTGGCTACTGGGCGGCAAGTTAGCCTCCAAAGAGTTGAAGATGGCTGAGTAGTGATCCAACGCTTCGACAAACCGGTGGAGGAATATCGGCGTTTTGTGGTTGGCTTCACGCTCTGCGAACGTGATGATTTTTGGGTTTAAGGTTTTGATGGTTGAAAGAATTTTGTAGAGGGTTTCATCAGTGAATTTGTGTAAGTGGAGGAGACAGTTGATAGCTAGGGTTTCGTTTGGCATGATAAGTGGCAACAGAAGCGAGGAAAGATGTTCCCTGTTCTCTATGGTGTCATGGTGGAGCAGAGGATTGAAATGAAATCTGAGGTTGAGAGATTGTGCGAATTTGAGGAGGCGGTCACCCGTTCTCATCAGCACATCCAGATCATGGCCTGTTCCAGTGATTCTAAGCATGGGTGATGCTGGAGGTTCTGATGATGAAAGTAGCGAGGAGTTGTAGCGTTCAGCCAGTGCTTGCATAAACGGTGGCCATTGGAAACCCTGCATTATGTCAAAATCTACTATGTGAATGTCTTTATTCGTTTCTCCAGCGTCAACTACTGCTTCTAGAATTGCTTGGTTTGCCGTCAAATGTATGAATCTTACGAATGGTGTTATCTTGTTGAGTGTCAAGAATGTTGAGTGATGGAGTGCATCATCCATTGAGAAAGTGTTATTTACTGCTGACGACGAGAATACGATAGGGATGAAGTTGTTTCCTACTGTAAGGTTGTTGAGTCTGTAGGAGATGGCTTTTGCAAAATGATGCACTAATCTCTCAACGGATTCTCCATCTGGCGAAGAGTGTTCCAATAGTAGATCAAGTATGCGGTGAGCAGCTAAGTAGTCCGACTGTGAAATGAGTTCTGCGCACTTTATTAAGAGCTGGCGTAACTGTGGAGCTGTTGCTGGGAATGATTTGAAGTTGTGGTATTGGAATGAAGGTGAGGTTGAAGATGACAAGGACAGAGGTGGAGGAGGAGGAGGTGGTGGTGGTGGGACGTTAAGTTGAAGGAAGTGATGATGAGCTGCCAGATCTGATGATGAGGATGAAGATGGGTGAGCTTCTTGATCCTCTGAACTTATTGATCCCATCATATTTGATGGATAAGAAGAAATTAAAAATGTGTGAGCTTTTACCTCATTACATTCATTTTGGCATTCTTATAAGATGGGGGATGACCGGATGAGGAGAGGAACAATAGAGGCTTTTTAAAGTCATGATTCAGCTAGTGATAAAAGAAGAGAGTATCTACCCTATCTATCTAAACCGGTCAGGGACTGCTGGGTTTAGAAAAAAAATTTAAAAGATGGAATGACAACTGAGTATTGTGGTATGGTATATGCCCCTACATGTGGTGGTTTAATTTAGTACTGCCTAGTAGTAGTAATTATTATTGGTTTCTTTACTACTTATGAAAGTGTTTCTTCAATTAGGGTTTCCGAGTACAACATTCTCTTCACTAATTTCTGTTGTGCAATCCTTAATCTTACTTATTTTAAGGGAAAGGTCTCACGTTAGAGAGAATACACATAATTACACATATATCTTGTTACGGCACCGTCTGACGTATCAGCGCTCCATCAGCAATCTCCATTTGATTTCTCCGTACACATATTCGTTCACTCAGTCCCTGCTCTTTTCTCCGCTTAGTACAATGCAATCTGTGTTTGGTGAAATATTAGATACAACAGCTAGATACCACAACACAGCTCAAATAGGTTTGTTTTATGCTTTGTTTGACATAAATTCCTTTATTATTGTTGTTTATGTATGCCACTATAACATTTGAATATTGCAGCTAGCTTTCCATAAATCATACTATATGCTACTAGGTATATATATATACATCGATTACACAACAGTGGAGATTTGTCTAAGTCTACCCACTCTGAACTGTTTTAGATGTTGGCGATTCCTTATAGAAACGCTGATATGTATATCATTCTTAATATATGCAGGGGGGAAAATGACTATGAATAAATAGCCTCCGAGCCATTTGGGGTGAGAAATTTTTGGAGAAGAATAATTTGAAAATAACCGACTCATAAAATCCTAATTAATATGTTATATTACTGATTATGTATATCGAACATGGAATATTTGAAAAACGTTTAATCATATATTGACAGGCATCTCAATTGACGTTGAAAGTAGCCTACCTTTGGCATGACAACATAGGATCAATGTTGATATCTGTTATTGGATTGATCTGAGTTCAGTAATTTTGTACAGTCACAAGTGGATGGATGATATATGAAAACAATACAAATGTGTGTTGGTCGACATATTACAAGTAAATCATATGGGACACTATTATATATATAACACCAGTTTTATCTCATTAAAATTCCTTGATTAGTGAAAATGAACGTGAGATTGTTTAAGCTCTGCGTAAAGATAATGCAGTCCTGATGAAAAGTTGCACTTCATTTTAAAATAAGCGGACAAACAGGGTCTCACCAAGACCTCATGAATATAAAAGTGCCACAGTTGACTCATTTTCTCCTAATCAGCAGGCTTTTTGAGTCTTTTCTTTCTAGGTGTACGTTTAGAATCGCACTAATGAAACATTTTAATTTTTGCGTGATCAAGGTTTTGTGTTTTTGAAGCTATTCAAGTAATAAACACCAGAAAAAAACTTAATAGTCAAAATAATGCAAATCCTAGAAGTGATAGATAAACAAGGAGAACAATGCAAACCATCTAGGTTTTATTAGGGTTTGATTATTCTCTTTCGTTCGGTGATATATGTAATTTGCTTATATGTTATCTCAATGCGAGGGCTTGTACTGGGTTAGGAACGAGAGGAAGAGGATATCGATCATTGTCTGATTTTATTTTTTTATTTCTTTCTCGAATTAGATATTTGTTAGTTGATGTTTTATCTTTGATTCTACTATATAAATAGATGTTCTCATAATATGACTTAAATGCTGGTAGGATTGTGTGATCAGTCTTTAACAAGTTTTTGAATATTTTATGCGAGGGTTCAGTACTTATTTTTCTTATTAGAGAAAGCATAGATACTTTTTGATGAATATTAAGTGACAAAATATACTAATAAAGAGTGTTGAACAGATGTGTTCACTCTAATTACCTATTTGTCGTTAACACAATTTGTAGATGCAAAAATATTGGGAGCGAACTAAACACATCGAAAAAGAGATAAGTATCTTATTTGCTTTCATTTGTTCTCTTTGACCTCTCTGTTGTATGTATTTTCATATGTGATTGGTCGACTCGTGCATTTTTCGTCTACAAGATGAAATAAGAAAGTAATCATCCCCTTAAAAGTACTACTCTCTCTGTCCCATTTTTTATATCTTAATTCCTTCTTAGATATTTCAAAATCATCTTCAAGCTTCCACAGATGATCTCTCTCTTTCCTCATTTCACTCTCTTTTTTTCCCATTCATTCACTTTTCTCATTCAAAAAAATAATTAACTTACCATTTTCTTAATTTCAGTGTTAAGCTCCAAATTAGTCATAAGATACGGGAGAAAGAAAGTAACATAGTTGGAATTTTGATACAAGATGATACAAGAGATGCGATGGTCGCCATATTTATTGGATGGTGAGTCTAGTTGAAAATTGTGCATCTACTCACGCAAAGCAATAAATGTGAAAGACGAGAGAGAAGAAGAAGAAGATCCGTTATTCATTGCGTCACACAAGTCTTGTAGAAAAACACATACATGCATATACACATGAGCAAGCTGCTCCACACAAGACATCGACATAGATAGACATAGAGATGGACACAGACACATTGATAAAAGTAAACCCAAACATTCGCCTATAACCCTGACACTGACACACTGCATTTACTCTCTTCCGCCCTCTCTCCCTCTCCCCTTCCCTGACTTTCGTCCCACCACCCCACGTAAATCTTGTAGCCCTAGAAAGTTCAATACTCAATCGACAGGCACAATTTAAGTAAATGAACAATAATGCAATGCAGGCGATTAATGAAGAAGATAGCAGAAAAACACGCGATATAACTAAAGAAACTATTTTGTTAGGGTTAGGGTTCCCAGTATAAACGAAATTATCATTCACGTTTTAATTTTTGATTTAAGACTTTAGATATTGAGTCACATTTTAGAGCCCTAGCTATCGACCGTGAGAAGCAAACAATAATAGGACCAAACAACAGTAAGAATGGATGATATTGATGAGTATTTATACTTGCACAGATTCTCACGGATCATGCATTTGTTTGCACATCGAGTAACTAATGATGTTTGATGATACATATCGTTGCATGCTGCTTTCATCATCTTCAACTACTAGTGTTTACACTGATAGCAAAAGAAGATAAATGTCAAACAGAAGTGAAAGATCGATGAACTTATATACATAGAGGATCAATGCAGCATCTTTAACTTACGTATATAGGTGCATAAAGGAAGATAACTGTTGCTAGATCTGCCATTAATGCGTTCTCTATCTCTTTAAGGTAAATTGCTTCATTTATCATGATGTTTGCATCAGGTTTATTTGCAGTATCCAAATGATGTCGATTCCTTATTCATATGTACTTATATAAATGCAGGATTCCTATAAATCTATTTGCATCATATAGGAGATGAGGATGACTCTGCTCCTTCAAGTTATTGGGCCTCATCGGACCGGACGTTGTTCGATGCGATTAGGCTTGATAAATTTCACTATGTTTCTTCATATAAGTTTTGATCGAGAATTTTTTTTTAGTGTTGATGGAGAGAATTCATTGTCAGTCAATAATTATAATAAGAAAGGCGCAAATTAATTATATATAATGTTAGTGTTACCTAAGTTTGGCGAAATTAAAGAAGAACAACACAATTAGGGTTTTATTGAAAAAATGGTAATTACATATAGGAAAACAAATAATAAGTTAAAAGATTAAAATACCCCAGGCCTCAACTATATATGTATAATTATCTAATAAAGTTTACACTGTATGATGAATACAAAAGTTTAATCTTTCACACAATTTTATAAAGAGAACACTGGTTTTAAACAAAGACCCATTTAGATTTAAGAATTCGTAATAAAAAATATTTAGTTTTAATCATCCATAAGAGACACAAAACTTTACTTGCACCTCTCATTTAAATTTAAATGGACCATATAATAGATATTTAAAATTATTTTTCTAAAATGTCGAGCCAATTGCCAAGATTATATTCGACCTAAAGGAATATCACATCATATATACTACAACATTATGTCATCTTTTCATCTTTGTGTATCTACCTATGTGTCTCTCTTTTCAACACCAAATCTAGGGATGACAATTTGATCCGTGTCGTCCCGCCCCATAGTCAAACGGGGAATGTCCAAATCAGCAAATTCAGACTCGCGCGTGGGGCAGGACAGGTCCAATTCATCCTGTCGCCCTACCCTATCCTTATATGTACATTATAAACCTTTAATGACTCAAAAATTCACTGTTAATTCGTTACATGTCCGTTTTAGACGTTCTATATACCATTAGAAAGCTGATTCGATTATCTACAAATCACTAGTTGATGTCAATTTTAAATTTCAAACAGAAGATAATCAAAATCGTGATTCAGCATATAAGTCAGTGCAGTCACATGTTGATTAGTTGTTATATGACCTTTACCAATTCAAAAATTCACTTTTAATTCGTTACATGTCCGTTTTAGACATTCTATATACCATTAGAAAGCTAATTCAATTATATAAAAATCACTAGTTGATGTCAATTTTAAATTCTGAATAGAAGACAATCAAAATTGTGATTCAGCATATGAGTCAGTGCAGTCACATGTTGATTAGTTGTTATATGACCTTTACGAAAATTCACTGTTAATTCGTTCCATCTCCGTTTTTTACGTTTAATATACCATTAGAAAGATGATTTGATTATATACAAATCACTATCTGATGTCAATTTTAAATTCCGAACAAAAGATAATCGAAATTGTGATTCAACATATGAGTCAGTGCAGTCACCTGTTGCTTAGTTGCTATATGACCTTTACCAATTCGAAATTCACTGTTAATTCGTTACTTGTCCTTTTTAGACGTTCTATATACCATTAGAAAGCTGATTTGATTATCTACATATCTCTAGTTGAAGTCAAATTTAAATTCCGAACAAAATATAGTCCAAATTGCGATTGAAAATTCGGATTAGTGCAGTCACATGTTGATTAGTTGCTATATGACCTTTACCAATTCAAAAATTCACTGTTAATTCGTTACATGTTCGTTTTAGATGTTCTATATACCATTAGAAAGCTGTTTCGATTATCTATAAATCTCTATTTGAAATTAAATTTAAATTCCAAATAGAAGATAGTCCAAATTGCAATTCAAAATTCAGATCAGTGCAGTTTGGACTGCAGGGCAGGGCACGTGCCCGTGGGGCAAGGCGGGGGGCAGGTCCAGGAATTTTTGACATGCTGGCAGGGCAGATCCACACCGACCCGTGTAGAGCAGGTCGCAAGCGGCCGAGGACCTGCCCCGACCTGCACCGGTGCCATCCCTACTGAGCAAGTCATTTTTTTATGATATTTTATTTAATAATTTCTTTTGATATTATTTTGCTTGACTTTGTCTTTGAGCATTATTAAAGCAAAGTATGGTTTGTGAAGATTGCACATGGCACTATGCATGTGGTTAGCATTTAGATTACTTTGCCAATTTGAGTGATAAATGTATTTTGGATCCTGCTGACCTGTCACTTTTGTCTGCAGAATGCTTTCTGAATACCCAAGGATAAATAAGACGCTAACCACTGTCTACAGAACTTATGGGAGTATTGGAGCAGTTCCGGCCTGTACCAAAAATATTGTCCATAAGGAGGTGTAATACATCGAAGGAATTAAATAAATGAAAAAAATTTATTTAATTACTATTTATCGTTTTAATTTTTTAATGAATTAATTCTCTTATAATCTTTCCTATAAAGTGATTTTTATTCATTGACATTTTTGTCAAACCTTTATGTAGGTCTTTCAAGATCAGTTAATTCTACATTTAAAAGGCCTTGCATATTTGTGTCTTAGTCCATGGTATAATGTTACAAAAAATTTAATGAGTAAGTACATTGATGTTGTTATAATAGTTAATTTAGGATGCGAGTGGGTCTCACTTGTGTAAGAAGTGGGACCCACATATAAGAAAATATTGTAAAAAGTCGTGTAAGTTTTACTATAAATAGAGGGTGAGGGCGAAAGGAAAATGCACCCCCTCCTCCTCCTTCTCTCTTACCTTCTGTGCACATTTCAGTATCCTTTGAGTCCCAACGAGTCCCCAAAATTTCCAAGTTTTAAAAGTATTTATAACACCTTATCAGCACGACTCTGTGCCCAACTGAGTAGTAGTTACTTTAATTTTTTATATTTCTGTTCGTGTATAATGTCGAATTAGTATATTGACGGATTATCCCCTGGAGTAAAACGATGTGATTTACACCGTTACTTTAATTTTTTGTTTATATTTCTATTCGTCTATAGTATCAAATTACTAAATTGACGGATTATCCCCTATAGTAAAACGATGTTATTTACACTGTAGTTTATTAAATCAGTGTATAACATCATTTAATACAGATGACCGATTATTAACCTTCGTGTTAAAAGATGTGATTTACATCTGATTAGTTTATCATTTTTATCTTAACTGTTAAATTATTTATTTTTCTCTAAATTGACTACATGCTTATTTGTTTATTTAACTCTTTAATTATATGACTAAATTAACACGAGCATTTAATTTATTCAAAGTTAATGGAAACCAAACGGCTTTATTTTTTCTAACCCCAAACTGCTCTATTTTTCACCCAACGATTCAAATTTCATCCCTAAACAAACAGCCATATTTTTATTCTCAAACGACCATATTTTTTATCCCCAAACGACACTATTTTTTATAAAAAAACGAGCTTGCGAAATCATTATAAGAAAATAAAATTTCATCTTCTACTCATATTTGCTTACTATAAATTTTCAAGAAAAGAAAGGTTTCCTCCGGCCTTAATTCTGACTGTCGTCTTGATTGTCATCATCGGAGACTTCTCACCAAACGAGTTTCATTTTTTCGTAAATTTTACCAGTGGTCTGTTGCTATTTTTTATTTTTTTACTGTTCTATTTGATTTTTAATCTAATAAAATTTCGCTATTTCCAGTAGTTATCACCATGAGCAACCTCGCCAAACTTGAATTCATTGCGCTTGACATCACTGGGAGTAACTATATTCCTTGGACAGTTGATATTAAAAATCATCTAAGGGCAAAAGGCCTCCTCCAAACGCTTGACAGAGAAAACAATTCATCTGATAGTGACAAAGCAACATCTTTAATCTTCATTCGAAGACACATCGATGAAAGCTTGAAAATTGAGCATCTCACAGTAGATAATCCACATGAACTGTGGGAAAGTCTTAAGAATTGATATGATCATCAGAAAGATGTCATACTCCCCAAGTACCGATATGCATGGAATAAGTACATTACGATTCCAAAACTTTAAAACAGTCAGCGAATATAATTCAAAAAATACATCTCATCGCAGCATACTTAAGGTACTGTGGAGTTGAGGTAACTGATGCAGAAATGATTGAAAAGACTCTATCTATATTTCAGGCGCCAAGTGTCACTATACAACAACAATATCGTATTCGAGAGTATAAAGAATACCCTAAGTTGGTTATTGCCCTTCCACAAGCTGAAAAGTACAATAAACTCTTGATTAAGAATCACGAATCTCGCCCAACAGGCTCTAAAGCCTTCTCAGAGGTAAACTTTGTCAAAAGTAACAAGCCTATGAATAGTTCTCGAGGTCGTGGTAGTGGTCGTGGTCACGGACGGGGCCGAGGGGGCACTACAAAAAAAAGATCACTTTGCAATCCCAAAGTGGTCGCAAACAACCTCCCTGTGGTCGCTATTGTCGTTTTACGACCACTTTATGGTCGCAAATGATGGTCGCTAAAACGTCGATCGCTAATGACATTTTGCGACCACGTAGTCGCTAATTCAAGGACCACAATCCTTTGCGACCACAGTGGTCGCAAATTATTTACAAAATTGAAATTCTTGAAATTTTATTAATTAGCGTCCACGTGGTCGTAAATTATTTATGAAATTGTAACTCCTGAAATTTTATTAATTAGCGACCATGTGATCGCAAATTATTTATAAAATTATAATTCCTGAAATTTTATTAATTCGCGACCACGTGGTCGCAAATAATTTATGAAATTATAATTCCTAAAATTTTATTAATTAGCGACCACGTGGTCGCAAATCATCGATTAATTCAAAATCCTAAAATTTT
>JAWWMW010001678.1:51765-63457 GCA_035048345.1 Echeveria elegans | reverse complement strand
GCTACATTTCAGCCATGTTACTCTTCATCTCATGCTTCCGCCACCCTAAGTCTTGTTCCGGTTCAAGGAACCTTTGGCTCAGTTTACAACGCAGCCTTGTGGCTGCTGTTTGTTCATCGTTTCAGCAGCTTGTTGCTGCATTTCTTCAGGTTTAATGAAAGCTGCAGGCGGTTTCAAGCTTGGGGCTGCAGCTGCCGCAATGACAGCAGCAGCAACCGCGGCCGTTGCAGGGTCAAAGCAGGATAAAAATGATGCTCCAAAGCTCCCTCAAAAGTGATATTTTTTTCGGCTGCCTAATCCATCATAATCATGTATGAGAAACTTAACTACAAGTTTAACTAAAGTTGTTGACAGTCGGTTGATTTTATTTTACTTTGTTTCAAGGCTTTTCTGTTACTTGATATTGGCATACAGTCAGCCCCTCTATAACAGCGCCTCTTATAACAAATTTGTCGTTATAACAACCATCTTGAACCATTATCGTTTCAAATTTTTCCTTATAAAAGTTCTCGTTATAACAGACTCTGTCTTTTTTTATATAACATTCTACCCATTTTGCCCAAACATTTTGGGATGTTATAGAGAGGTTGACTGTATTCTCTCCGACAACAGTTTGATATGCAACTACTTGATTATGCAAAGAGACTGATGTTTAATGGTTTCAGGCGCTTTATGCAATTGTTTGATTGTTTATATCATTTGGGCTTTGGAGCTCCCAACTCCTTGCAAATCGTGAACCACCATGTATGAAAAATCGAATTTCTCAAACAAGTTGTGTGAGAAACTGATTTTTAAGGAAAACTGACAAAGTCGTTTAAAATTAATCTTTCAGTCTCTCACTTGACTCGAAAATCATAAATATAATATAATATTAATAATAAAATGTGCAAGGTAAAGCTAATTTATAGCTTAGAGTTTAAACATAAATCACTAATGTTTGCCGGAAAAAAGGAGAGGAAAAGAAAAATTAAAGAAAAATTTTGAGTAAAAATGAAATTTGTGTTTGGTTGTAAGGAAAAAAATAAAAAAATAGACAAAATGAGATCAAATTTTCCTTATAACTTTCTCATGATAAAATTATTTTTCTTTTTCTCACTTTATTTTCGCAACCAAACGGAGCCTAAAAATAAAAAACTAATATATTCTACAAAATCCTTACATTATTAATTTTGAACTCATCGTAATTCATAATGACATCTTCTTATCTTCTTCTATATAATAATTGAGTAGGGTGAAGGGATGAAAGTTCAAATATGAATTTCCAAAATGCCTTTTTCATTATTAATTGCAAATGTGTCATTTTCTCAATTAAAAAAAATAAAATTATTAAAAAAATGTAAAAAAATTAAAACATGTAAATAATTTAACAAATTTATTATACGAATAAAATTATAACGGAAAACGTGGGAAAGCATAATGTAAATTGAATTATGATATGAATTTTTTTTGTATCGGAACGACGAGAGCGCAACTAGTTCACCATAATAGTTCAAGAATAATGTCATAATGTACAACCCTGCGTGTAAATTAATTATGTATTTGCTTGTCAAAAGAGTGTAAAAATATGGACGTTTAAATGTAAATTTATATTTTCTTTTAAAAGAATCTAATTTCATCACGATTAGTCCCTACTAATATGAAGAAGGTCCTATAATTGTTTGAATGAACCGACTCCGAAGACCCCTACCATTTCCAGTCCCATTTCTATGTTTTAGGTTTAAAAAACAAGTCCCATTCCTATGTCAGAGTAACATCCGGCAAAAGACAGGTTGGATCGGAAGAAAGAGAATTCTTTCAGTCTGAACCAAAGCTTTCTTTACACCATAGATTGAGTGAACTGTGAAGCATCGGTCATAGTTAAATACTGGAGATTGACATAGCTCGGATGTACTGCTTCAAAACAGCCTTATCCTCATCAATGCACTTCTTTTCTTCACCGTCTTTTGGTTTGATTTTCCTTTTCTCATCAAGAATCCATTTTAACAGTTCTCGCTGCTGATCCTCAGGCACTGCCATTGTTGTGAAAGGATGTGCGGTGGTCACTTGAGAAACTGCTGTGTGTTCAGAAACAGCTGAAACCTGAGAGGGAAGCGAACGCAATGACGCGACATTAGATGATCCTAAATTTTCAGCAATAGGGGCTGCAGTGGGAACCAAATCAGTGGCTGCAACAGCTACATCCACAGGGATAGCACTTTCTCCTTTGTCAGACGTATCTTTCTTTTTGGTTCTCATAAAAATGTAAGCTACATAAAATGCAAATACCCAAGTTATGCCTTTTAAATTGAATAAAATATTAAAAAATACAGATAAGTTTTCATTGCCTGCAGCTCGCTGATGCTGTCTCAAACGAGTTTGATAATAAAGCAAAGAATGCAGCAACAACATGTTAATTAATCAGGTAATAATCGTACACCAGCAGTATTTATCCAGAATTCAAGTGAACCCATTTGTGACTTCTAAATGCAATGCAAATATTCGGTCCATTCCTATTAATCAATATGCAAGAGTATATGGTTAGCCAGGTGGTGATTCCAAAACAAGGTAGGCGATGCAAATATTTACAATCTGACATTTTACTTTTGAGCCACTAAAAACATCTTTTGTTTGTGAGGGTTTGAAGCCACATAAGGCAGGAGAGTTCACCTGCCATTTGAAGAATTCACATTCTAAAAAATATAACCACTTGCTAGCCAACACTGATCATACTGGATCAAATAGACACGCTGGTTCAGCGTTCATTTAGATGAAGCAAGATAAGGATCATCAATGAAAATAACCTATAATTCCTAAGCATAATTCAGAATTCAGAGTCTTATAAATAAAATGGACATATTACATTGAAAAAACAACTTAGCAAACCAAGTATGCGTATCAGTGTTGCACCTTCTTCTGTTGCTATGGAGCAGTCAAATATTTAGAAACTTGTTATCTATTAACATCCAAAGTACAAATCTGACTACCAAGTCAGTATTGACAATGGAGCCACCATTATTTATCGATAGCTTCTCATTGCGCATTCGACAATAAGAAAGCCCTAAATGAGACATGACAGATGAAGAAGAGATGTCGAATTACCTCCAACTGTTAAATTGACGGTCAAGAGAAGTGGCCACAGAAACTTATAACGCCTAGCAAATGATTCCTTGACAGGAGCTGCAGGAGTAGGAGCAGGGGTAGCAGGCGGGGCTGATGGTGGTGGAGAGAAATCCTTGGCGACATTTCCTTGAAATTGTTTTATCTGAGCTGCTTCGAGTACAACTCTAGGCGTTAATAATCAACCAAGCACATAACCAATTAACTTAAAATTGATTAGCTTCATATTGAAACAACGTCAATCAAAAGGTCAAAGTTGAGTAAGAAGTCGAATATAAGCCAGACATTAAATCAAACAGTTAGCGGGCGTGGTTCAGATAATCCTTATACACCCAATTTTCCACCCAAATGTAATCAGAATATCAATTATATAATTCTATATCAGCAATGAAACCAAAGAAGCAAGTATGAGTAGTAAAAAGTTGAATTTTTTTTGTTGAAATGTCCCCACGCCAGTTGGAACCATTCAACTACGAAACAATCAGAAAATCACGCATTTGAACATACATATATGTATAAGGTGAGAAAGAGGGTCCTCATGGGTCACCTTTCTTAGGTTTGCGAGTGAATAGCTTAGGAGGAGGCGGAGGAGTTTGAGTCATGGCTTTATAGATGAAGAGGGAGGGATCACGGCCTGCCGTGCTCGATCAACTAACTACGGGAAAAGAAGTCAATGTCAAACAATAAATGAATTAAACTATTTAATCCAACAATAGACTAAACGGATGAGTTTAAATAAATAATTGTTTAAATTTATTTACTGATTTTATTAATTCATTCACACATAAATAAATTTCATTAATACGTTTATACTTGTTAATAAATTTTATTAATTCTTTTAACAAATTCATAATAAATTTTACTAATTATTTATCTAAACGAATTATTTTAACACCTCTATTATCACAGAAAACCAGTGCGCAATTGATTACTTATAATTGTTTTGACACATTTTATACTTTTACTCATCTTTTAATCACTATATCATTCGTATTTTTTGGACAAACTTGAAAAACACGGAGAGCGTTGATAATGATCACAGAAGATACAGTTATTTATGACCATGAGACTTCCCACGTCAATTAGAGTTCTCATTTGATCTAAAATGTGAATATGTTTTTCTACAAATTGATGTGACCCAATGATCGTCAATTTCATCTAATCACTGAGATCGATTCTTACATACTCACATCATTTGATCAAAATGCAAACATTATCAGATGATTCCCCTCCTAAATAAAACTCGTCAATTGAAGAAAAAAAATAACAACCCACCCAGTGGAGTTTTGCTAACATAGTAATGTTGAAACCAACGATGCCATACCATTGATGTGCTATATAGTGAAAATCACTTGTATAAAACGAACATAGAAATTCATAGAAACAAAATCAACAAAAGGCCATCTCTAAAATGAGTTCACTTGTCTTTGTTCAGGTCAACAAGGTTAACATCTGTTTTGGCTGTTCTTATTGAAGTGAACTGCCACCATGTTGACCAAGGGGAGGAACCAGTTGAAGGTATCTGAACCATCAGGTAGAACACTAAAATGATGAATCTAACTAAAGTGATTCTCCATGAGCACAACACATCTGTCCGATCAAGGGTCTTCAAAAGTCTTGCAACAAAAAAGAGAGAACGAAGCAAATTCAGAATACTGATTGACCCAAGGAGCAAAACATATGTACTGATGTTATATTCTACGATAATCAAACATTTCATACAGCAAACTAACTACAAGCATGAACTTCAAAGTTATATCTACAGCCATCTGGGAGTGGTTTTGGATGATACAATTGACAGATAGTCTGAAGAGGTGCATAAAGATATATTACTTTAGTTTTATCTCACTTTCATGATACAAGGATGACGGGAAACTAAAGTCTTCGCCTATCCCACACATTCACACCTTGTCACATTCGGTGTGAAAGTTGACACATATCATTCATCATCATAAAAACAAAAGTGGATGAGTTAAGATGTAATCCTTATTCATATACCCTCTTTTGGTTGTACGAAAATTTAGAGGAAAATTTTTAAAGAAAAATAATTTTCTCTTGGAAAATTGATACAAAAAGTTTATGTTGATTTCTTAGATATTATTTTCACTTTTCTTGAAAACCCAGACACATCATGCCATTTTTCTACGAACCAAACAGAGTCTTAAGCAACAGTTTCAGCATTGCATGGGCAAACAAACAAACACAAAAGTAAGCCATTTTTATGGGAAAACTGGAATAGCATGAACCACGCAGCCTATGCAACTCTTCTATGTGACAACTCTTCGAAACCACTGAATAGTAAATCAAACATTGCAGATACCGCTTTAGACCTCTCACTCACTCCCATCGTCACAAAACAGAAAGAGAAATAAAAGGGATTGTAGAAAATAATAACCTTCAGGATTCCAACCACAGAGGCTGCGGTTGAGAGAAAGCATGGATTGCAACAATGCGGAAGCAGTGGCGGAATGGTAAGGCATCATTGAATCCACAAGAACACTGCTTGGAGGAGACCTTCAGAAACAAACAAAAAAAAACTGTCATCAAATTGACACAAATCGAAAATATTCAATTGAACTGATTGATACGCCACCTGCAAAAGCGTTGAGGTACGGTTGTATGACTGGGAAGGGTAAACGCAGAGGAGGCTCGGGTAGGCTTGGGTCCTCCAGATAGCTTCTTCGCAGCGGTCCGGGCTGCGGATGATCGTAAGGAGGATCTCGCGGCAGCGACGAAGGCCGACATGCCGATACGATTCCGATCTGTCTCGGTGTGCTTGTCTAGGGTTTAATCGTTTACTTTCTCTGATGAGGTTTTTCATTTGGGGTTAGAATTTGATAAATAGGAATCCGGCCTCTTTGGAACTATTTGTAAAGAATAAGAATTAGATAGAGAGTGTGTCATCATCGTAACCAAACGGGTTATGCTGGCGAAGGTAGGGTTTTCCATCCGTTCTCCGACTAACCGAATCGTCTCCGTCCGCGACTACGCAATTTCTCTGCCAGCTGTCATATTGAGAGTTAACAAATATCTGAATCGATGGCGAAAGACAAGAAAGGTAAGAAGGGGGGAGGAGGAGGAGGAGGAGGCTCTAAGACTTATTATCATCAAGAGGAGGATGAAGTCGATTTGATTGTTGAAGATTTAGCTGTTGGGAAGAAAGGCAAGGGTAAGAAACCTCCGTCTGCGGCCGATTTGGATAATGAGGATGAAGCTGATTTTACTGGGAAGAAGAAGGCCAGTAAGAAGAAAGCACCCTCTCGTGGTTCATCATCCTTTGCTGGTATGGATGAAGATGATGAGAAGAATGATGAAGTGGAAGATGTTCCGTTTGCTGGTAAGAAGAAGGTGCAGTCTTTTGAGGCATTGGATGATGAAGATGCTGGTATGGATGATGATATGAATGAGGAGCCTGTTCCACCTCCTGCCAAGAACAAGTCGAGTAAGAAAGGTGGTGCTTCATCTTTTACATCTGTTTTTGCAGCTTTGGATGATGATGATACTGATGAGGAGGAACCTGAGCCTGTTCCTGTCAAAAAGAAGCCAGGTAAAAAAGGTGCTAGTGGTGGTTCTTTTGCATCTGCTTTTGCTGCACTAGGAGATGATGAGAATGATGATGATGGTGATGATGAAGAGGTAGGGGAGTCTGGTAATAGAGGTGGTGCCTCAGTTCCTTCGTTTGCATTATTAGGATCGGATGATGAAGAAGCAGACGATGACGGAAAGGACGTTGCTTCAAAGAAGGATAGGGACGACAATGGAGCTTTAGATGAAGATGATGAGGTTTCACTTGTTAACTTTGGTGGGAAGAAGAAGTCGTCGAAAAAGAAAAAGACGAAAGGTCTTTTAGTTGCAGATGATCCCGCTGACTCTCTGGATGTACCTGCTGAAAAAGAGGCAGCGAATGGTGAGAATTCTAAAGATTCAGTTTCCAGTGACCTGCTAACGAAAGACCCCTCAAAGAACAAAAAGAAGAAAAATAAAAAGAGGAGTGGAAGGACTGACCAAGAGGAGGATGACTTGGATAAACTTCTTGCTGAGCTTGGCGAAGCACCTCCTGTGTCAAATGTTGCACCACTAGCTCCACCAAAAGAGGTGGAAAAGGTACAGATACATCATGTATCAGTTGACCCGACATTGGAAAATGAGAAAACCGAAGACGTGGTGGATTCCGCTGCCGCAAAGAAAAAGAAGAAGAAGAAGGAGAAGGAAAAAGAGAAGAAGGCAGCAGCTGCAGTAGCTGAATCAGAGCCCACAGTAGAGGAAGCAAAAGTAGATATTCATCCCGGAGCTTTGGAAGCCATCGGAGAAAATGAAAAGGTGGAAGAAGAGATTGGGGAATCTGCTGCAGCGAAGAAAAGGAAGAAGAAGAAAGATAAGGAAGAGGAGAAGAAAGAAATTGCTTCGGAGGTAATATTTTCTTTATTCTTCCATATCCAGTGCCATATGGCATGCCTTAGCTGATGCATTATTTAATATAGTGTGCTGGTCACTCACCTTTTAGATAGGATATGTATCACATATACTCTGTGATTAGGGTATCGATGCGTTTTTGCTATCATAGAGTTACTTATCTCATATTTAGCAGATATCCATCTATGAGCTGCTGTATGGCGCATTGGATACACAATTAAATATCAAGATTTGGTACTTAATGGGTACTTGATGCATTCGATCCAAGGGCAAGTTAGATAGTGGATATTTGGTTGGTTAAGATATGAATCATGGAGAACATACATGAAACTATAATTTGTATGATTATTTTTCATGACTAGAATTACACATGTTTTAGTCCTGTGATCTTTCTAAAGTTGTTAGTGACATGTGTATACAATTTTAGTTCAACTTTGTATATATTATTAGTGTATCTGGTACGCATATTGGTGCCGTGTATATATTAGCAAACGTGCTACTTGTATAGTACAAAACTATCATTGGCAAGAAAAGGGAAGTTCTCTTTGCTTTAAGTTTTTTTCTCGCACCTGCTAAGATTTTAATGTTCCAAGCTCTGGCCTTGGTGTAGAAGCTGGAAAGTGATTATGCAATGAATGAGCGGTATTTGATGGTTATTTATGTTAAGAGCACCATGGCTGTTCTTTTTAACTGCCAGCGTTATATTGACAAACTTGGTTTTATATTATATCATTTTTCCTTTATTATAGGTAAATAAAAAAAATACCCAAGGCAGTTAGGGAAATGCAAGAGGCAATTGCAAGACGCAAGGAAGAAGAGGAGCGTAAGAGGAAAGAAGAGGAGGAAAGGCTTAGGAAGGAAGAAGAAGAACGGCTGCGGCAAGAAGAGTTAGAGAGGCAGGCTGAAGAAGCTCGGAAAAAGAAAAAGGAAAGGCAGAAAGAAAAGCTTCTAAAGAAGAAACTAGAGGGTAAACTCTTAACTGCCAAGCAGAAAGAAGAAGCTCACAGGTTAGAGGCTATGAGAAATCAGTTCCTAGCAACGGCTGGAGGTTTGCCTCAACAAGATGATGAAAGTCAGACATCAAAACCAAAAAAACCAAAGTATAAGGCTAAAAAATCTAAGCAAAACCCTGCGCAATATAATGGGACAGCTATTGAGAAAGTCAGTGAAGTCACTAAATTGGAAGAAACTAAGGGTGAAGATGAGGTCGATGCCGAAAACGTTGAATCTGGTGCGGTGAACGATGCTGGTGCTGCTAGTGTCTTGGATAATTCGGTAATAACTGACCTGGTAAAACAAGAAGAGGTTGAAGAGGAGACTGATGATGAATGGGATGCTAAGAGTTGGGACGATGCTGATCTCAAACTCCCTAATTTAGGAGCATTTGCTGATGAAGAGGTTGATTCCATCTCTATCCAGGAGGTCGCAAAGGATTCGTATAGAGAAACTAATAGTGGGAAAGCTCCATCTCAGGATGGTGGTGCCAATCTTGGGGCTGCCAAGTCAGCTGTCGTTAAGTCTCAGGAAGATGATAATAAGAAGAGCCAGCCAGATGATATGGTGGCTCCCAAAAGTAGGAAAAAAGACGTTGGCAGTAAAAAAGGAGTAGCAGTTCCAGAGCCTAACTCTAGGAAGGTAGAGGCAGATCTTAGATCTCCAATTTGCTGCATTATGGGCCACGTTGACACTGGTAAAACGAAACTCCTTGACTGCATTAGGGGCACTAATGTTCAGGAGGGTGAAGCAGGTGGAATCACCCAACAAATTGGCGCTACTTACTTCCCCTGCAGAGAATATACGTGATAGGACTAGGGAACTGAAAGCTGATGCGACACTGAAAGTACCAGGTCTATTAGTCATTGATACTCCAGGGCACGAATCTTTTACTAACTTGAGAACCCGCGGGTCAGGTTTATGTGATATTGCAATGCTGGTGGTTGATATCATGCATGGCTTAGAACCACAGACAATTGAATCTCTCAATCTGTTGAAAATGAGGAATACGGAATTTATTGTTGCCCTGAATAAGGTAATATTGAGTAAACTATTTGCTGGTGAGTAAATTATTTGCTGCTTCCTTTTTGCCTTCCAATGCTTAATTTCTTTCAGTGTTGATCAAGTGCAGGTTGACAGATGTATAACTTGAAGACCTGTCGTAATGCTCCAATTGTAAAAGCTATGAAGCAGCAGACGAAAGATGTCCAAATTGAATTTGAAATGAGGCTCAAACAGGTTACATGAGGTCCTATTTTGGTTCCTAGTGAAATTATGATAGTGCCCGCCTTTGACTTTTTGTTGTTGAGTTTTTTGTTAGATTATTACTCAATTTATGGAGGAAGGCATAAATACTCAACTGTATTATAAGAACAAGGAGATGGGAGAAACATTTAGTATCGTTCCAACTAGTGCCATAAGGTATTTCTGTTTTCTTTTGCATCAAGCGAATGTGCGCAGATTCTAAATCTGGGAGGCTAACGTCTATTCATGCAACAGTGGTGAAGGCATTCCAGATCTTCTTTTGCTACTTGTGCAGTGGACCCAAAAGACCATGGCAGAGAAATTAACTTTTAGCAATGAAGTTCAGGTACGGCTAACTAGTAGACATATCAGATTTTCTTGTTTGAATGATTGTATAATAGCTTGGAATTTAACACGACTCTGTAACTTGTGTAGTGTACTGTCTTAGAAGTCAAGGTTGTTGAAGGTCATGGAACAACTATTGATGTTGTGTTAGTCAATGGCGTCCTTCACGAAGGGGATCAAATTGTTGTATGCGGCATGCAAGCAAGAAAACTTTCTCTTCAAATTATTTATTTTTAAATCCAGGTGATCATTGTCGATTTATACTTTTAGGCACCTATTGTCACCACAATTCGAGCTTTGCTTACTCCACACCCAATGAAGGAATTGCGCGTAAAGGTAATTTTTATAGTGGTAGAGTGTAGACTAGAGAACACTTTTTACAGTTTAAATGATATTCATTTGTGCCTTTGGCGAGTGCTACTTAGGAGTTGTGATTGCAAGCAGAGGATGTCAAACAAAATTGCTTGAGGATTTCTGTATTATTCTTCAGTCGTATAGGTAAGTAGAGTAAATTTCTTCTACATCTTGCTAAGGGACGGAATCAATACTGAATGTGTTGAAATTAAGTTTGACGAAAAAAGTCACGGTGACAAATAACGAAAAGAGCAGCTTCTCATGTTGGTCTACGAGCAGCAATACTGTTGATGGGAGTTTTGGAAAAAGCTAGGCAAACCTAATATTAGTAAGCACGCCTTAAATAACAGACCCCCAGTTTACCAAGTCATGAGAGTGCATCTTCATTGTCTTCAATATTAACTTAATATTCTGCTTTTAAATCCTCTCTGACATATTGTTACTTGAAAAGCTATGTTGTGATAGTTTCCCCTCAAGGAACTGATTCTCTCATTGATTTATCTCCATCATATCTTATACTAGTTGCATTGTTTCTTACCTTCATTTTCAGTTAATCCCTTGTGTTTATTTTGTACTCAGAGTTAATGTGCTTTCACTTCGTTAAGAAACTGTCATTCTATAACTGACATATGTTATCAGGCTTATGTCATTGAACTCATTTAGTAATGGGGATGTATGATGTATGATGTACAGTTGCTTAAGATGTTACACTACATGCAGGTAGATTAGTGAATAATTATTCTAATGTTACTATTCTTCTGCCCAGTGGTAGAAGATCTTATAGCCATGTATTTGTAATTGCTAATGAGGAAATCTATGTAACCAATTTGTTGATTAATTCGGACGTGTGATTATTCAAATCATACCGCTCCTGTTTGATTGGAAACAGCATGTCTTGGTGTAAATGCTTGCTTAAATTGGAGGTCACTTATCTTTCTACCCACTTTTGGCTTCAGGGGACATACTTGCATCACAAAGAGATCAAGGCTGCACAGGGTATCAAGATCACTGCCCAGGTGACTTGACCTATTAATTGTGCTCTCTCTCTTTTTATCAAAAAATTTATAAAGCATTATGAGGATTTACTAATAGAACTCGATCTGATATATATTTGATGATGCAGGGGCTTGAGCATACTGTTGCTGGAACTGGCCTTTTTGTTGTGGGGCCTGATGATGATGTTGAAGATGTAAAAGAAGAAGCTATGGAAGATATGAAATCTGTCATGAGCAGAATTGATAAAACA